>JBBPQL010000330.1:0-31429 GCA_038092515.1 Boletus subparvulus | reverse complement strand
TAATAGGTGCTGTAACAAAAGGAAGTGAAAGGTTTAAGCGAACATATGAAATGGTCAAACAGTTAAAGTGCTTCCGACGGTTCCGAGTTCGGAAGGGCGCGAGAACTTTCCGGAAGCGGTTCCGATCATTGCCGAAATACCTCTGGTCCTTCCGAGTTCGGAAGGGCATGGGAAACTCGGAACCACCGGAACCACTGTGTGGTTCACGGTTGAATACTGTCATTCTCTTCTGCTGGCATCACGATCAGCAAGCGACGTAGCCATTTAAAGGCTGATGTTGTAGAAGCACTCCAATATATGAAATCTCTCATCCAACAGGATATTATGTTTCGAGAGGACCCATCAGTCATATTAGAGGTTGGCATGTCGGAGGTCTCTCATGATGCTAATGGGACTCAGGAAGAGGATAGATGGGATGCTGTGGTCGAAGGTCTGGATGATAAGGAAGATTTGCATGAAGTAGATGAAGATGAGTAGACTACTAGTACGACACAAACATAGATGTTCTTTCTGCACCCTACTAGTATGGTGAGCCCCGGCTCAGGCCAAGCCAGGCCGAAGCCGAGCCGAAGCCTGAATGCAGGGCCCAGCTTGGATTTTCTGAGGCCGAAGCCCTGGGCTTTGGGCCAAGCCGGGCCCTGCACAACACTACGTCCTCGAGGCTGACTCGCACCCACGAGAGCAGCAGAAGACGCGTCTGATAGACGATGACGCAGAACAGAAGAGACCATGACCTGTGACTAGTTGACTGAGCGCCTGCTGGTCGATTGAATTTCCGTTCTCACCACCGCAATGGCTACTCAGGCTGACGATGCTATCCAGCCCTCGGTCCTCATCGCCCTGGGAGCCGGGACTGTGGCATACCCCAGGACGATGGTGCTGCCCAGCCTCGCCCGTGTGCCGGGACCGTGACATAGCCATCCAACCAACATGGGCAGTGACAAGCGCTGTGCATGTATCTTGCCACAAAATTCAAGTTCTGGTACGGCCGCTTTACAATCTTTCTTTTATACAAAAAAAAATTACAGAATAGTCAATACAAGGAACCGCGTAGCCAACCCACGTCGACCGGCATTCGCAGCGTCAAATACCGTGCACTCCAAGTAAACGCGACCTCTTGACCTCGAAACGGGATTTTACCGGATCGTCTATCAACGGCAGCGGTTATCAGACTGTATGCGTGATCCAATGGAAGCCCTGGGATAACCAATGTTGGCGACTCCGCGTTCTTGTCAGTGTGCGATGCTGAAAGCGCGTGTATAGATTAATCCCATCTCCTTGATGTGGATGCAACAATCCTCGGCGCGGCCCATTCCCAAGGTGTCCTCGGAGCTGCACCAAATATGATCCAGATAATTTTGAGAGACGATCATACGATGCAACGTACAGACGAAATCAGGTCCATAAACTGGCGTCAATACAGTATAGTAAGAAGATATGCATGGATGATTCACACATGGTAAATTTCAGAGACCAACATGGATGAACGGAAGCCACTCGACGAACGACGCCCTGCTATTGTCCCGAAGACGTCCGACAGCATCGTGCAACGCTCGCGCAGCATCCCGATAATCCGGCGTGGTCCCGTTCCGGAAAAGCTGCTCGTATACGTCCCTTGCCACACCAGGCGCAAGCTTATCGCTGATCGACCACATCGTACCAACGACTCCCCCGTAACCCGCAAACAACATTCCCGCAGCGATATGGATAGCCTCGTCGGAGAGCTTCCCATCACCCGTCGCGGTCTGACATGCGGACAGAAAGGCGAGCCCACCGCGGGGACGCGACAACGTAACAATGTCTGATAGTTTCAAGCGGCGCCTATTGGCGAGACAGAGTCCACTGTCACTTGGGCTCGCGTCATCTTGGATTCCGTGGCATGCAAAATGGCACCAGTTCGCTTCCTTCATTAGGGCAAGTACTTCCTCAACCGTTCCGACAGAGGACTCCACGAGGGTGGTTTGCGCGGAGAGTGAATGCTCGATTACCTCCCTGATGTGTTCCAACTCGGTATCCACACCTGGAAGCGGGGATTGGCCATCAGAGCTGGGCTGACGGACAGCAAGGAGGCGGAGACCACGGCTAGATGCGGCATCGGGATTGGGCGACTGCGCAAGAATGCTGAGGGTAGGAACGTATGAGGATACGACGAAATCGAATATTTTGTGTCCGGGTTCCCAATACTGGGTGCCATAAAGACCGGCCGCATGGATAGGAAGAAACACAAAAGGCCCAGTCGGACACCAAAAAATGCGTGATAGGTCCCCAGGAGTCTGATCGGTGACGCAGATGAACAAAAAGCTAAATTCCAGTAAAACGACATCACATACAGAAATATTCAGGGCATCCAGGACCGGCTTGACGACATCGTTCCACAGGGTGGATAAGAGGGACTCCCAGCTGATACGACGGTCCCGCGACTCAGGGTTCCCCTCCCTTTCGCCACGGGTCATGGCACGAGCATCACGAAGAAAATTCTTCACCATCTTCTGGAGACCCGCAGATCGCCTGAAAGTGAAATTGGGGAGCGGGACATGAACAACATTCTCCTTGTCGGCAAGGACGATCAACGCATCGCAGCGGCGTTTGGCAGCGTTGAGGATGACCACCGGTCCGGAGTGTGCTGAAGCACGGAGCTGAGAGAACTCTTTATGGAGGAGGAATCGCTCGAAACCAGAGAATCCCCGGATCTCCTGTAACAGTTGATCGCGCTCGATTGCAAGCGCATGGTGTCTGTCAGCTTCTTGTTCCAAAGACTCTGTCGCACGATACTCTGTACCTTGAGTCTGCTCTGACAACAAGGACAGGGATTTTTCGCGGGTGGAACTAGCATGCTCCAACGCAGCAGACAATTCCTGAAGTCTACGGGCGTGATCAGGATGGGCAGACGACAACTCTTCGTAAGAACTGCGAAGCTGAAACAGTTCCCCCCAGACAATCGAGCGGCCTTGTTCCAGCCACTCCACGGCGGTTTCAGGGTGTCCCGAGTCCAGAGCTGCTGCTGCCGCCTCCCGCACTACATCAGCAGTCCGCACAAGTGCACGGTAACGGTCTGTAAGGGAGAGGCCTATCCATGCGAGTTGAGGAAGGAGAGCAATAGCAACGGAATATGCATGAAGGAGAGAGGGGTGCTGTAGAGCACGAACAAATGAAATCCATTTCCACGATGCACGAAATCGATCAGTAGGACGGCCTACGGAAGCACAAGCAGCTTGTGAGGATAATGGAATTGCTTCCTCAAGGTCACCGGGCTCGCCGAGATGCTTGAAACGAGTCCAGAGGGAGTGGGCGAGAGATTCCAGATAGGGGGGTTTGTCGGGATGACCTTCAGGGGTGAGATTGACAGCGACCTTCTGGATTGAAATTGCTTGCTCAAGGTCACTTGGCTCGAGAAGGTGTTCGAAACGAATAAACAAGGAGCTGCCTAGGGTGTTCAGACGGCGAGGTTTGTCGGGGTGACCATCAGGGGTGAGATCAAGAGTGTACTTGTGCCTCAAAATTGCTTCCTCGAGGTCACTCAGGTTGCCACCACACTTGAAACGAGCGAGGAAGGAGTTGCCAAGGTTTTCCAGGTGCCCAAGTTTGTCGGAGTGACCTTCAGGAGTGAGGTTGATAGCATCCCTCTGCCTCGAAATCGCTTGCTCGAGGTCACTTGGCTCACCGAGGCGATCAAAACGAACTCTGAAAAGGGTGCCAAGATTGTTTAAATAGGCGTGTTTGTCAGGGTGGCCATCAGAGGTGAGGTCAACGGCATCCCTGTACTTCAAAATCGCCCGTCCAAGGTCATTCAAGTCGCCAAGACGTTCAAAACGAGCTCCGAAGGAGGTACCGAGGTTATTCAAACGGCCAGGCTTCTTGGGGTGTCTATCAGGGGTGAGGTCAACAGCGTCCCTATGCCTCGAAATTGCTTGCTCAAGGTCACCCAGCTCGCCGAGGCGATCAAAACGAGCGCTGAAGGCGTTGCCGAGGCTGCTTAAATAAGTAGGTTTCTCAGGGTGGCCATCGGAGGTGAGGTCGACAGCTTCCTTGTACCTCGAAATTGCTTCCTCGAGGTCGCTCAAGTTTCCACGACACTGGAAACGAACGAGGAAGGAACTGCCAAGGTTGTGCAGATGGCCTGGTTTGTCTGGATGACCATCGGGGGCGATCTGCCTTGAAAACGCTTGCTCGAGGTCACTCAGATCGCCGACGTGCCGGAAACGAGTGAGGAAGGAGTTGCCAAGGTTGTTCGAATGGCTAGACTTGCTGGGGTGATCATCGGGTGTGAGTTCAACAGCGTCTTTCTGCCCCGAAATCGCTCGCTCGAGGTCCGTAAGCTGGCCTTCGCGCTGGAAACGCGCGAACAAGGAGCTGCCGAAGTTGTTCAGATTGCTAGGCTTCTCGGGGTGACTATCCGGGGTAAGGTCAACAGCATCCCTATGCCTCGAAATTGCTTCCTCGAGGTCACTGAACTCGCCCAGTTGCGAAAAACGAGCTTGTAGAGAGTTGCCGAGACTGTTCAGATAGGTGGGTTTCTCAGGGTGATCACTAGGGGTAAGGGCAACACCCTCCTTGTGCCTCGCAATTGCTTCCTCGAGGTCGCTCAAGTCGCCACGACACCTGAAACGAACGAGGAAGGAACCGCCAAGGTTGATCAGGTGGCGAGGTTTGTTGGGGTGGCCATCAGGGGTGAGATCGACAACATCCTGGTGCCTCGAAATCGCTTCCTCGAGGTCACTCAGGTTTCCGAAACGCTCGAAACGAGCGAGAAAGCAGTTGCCGAGATTGTGCATACGGGAAAGCTTTTTGGGATCACCATCGGAGGTGAGGTCAACAGCGTCCTTCAACTTCGAGATCGCTTGCTCTAGATCGCTCACTTCGCCTAAGCGCTCGAAACGAGTAAGGAAGGAGATACCGAGGCCGTGAAAACGGCCAGGTTTGTTGGGGTGACCTTCAGGAGTGAGATCAACAGCGTGCTTCTGCTTCGAAATCGCTTGCTCGAGATCACTCAGTTCGCTGACATGCTCGAAACGAGTGAACAAGGAAAGGCCGAGGTTGTGCAGATATCCGGGCTTGCTGAGATGATCATCAGGGGTGGAATCAGCAGCGTCCCTCTGCATCGAAATTGCCTCCTCGAGGTCACTCAGCTCGCCGAGGCGCTCGAAACGAGCTCTGATGGAGTTTCCGAGATTGTTTAGATGGCCGGGTTTCTCGGGGTGACCATCACAGGTGAGGTTAACAGCATCCCTGTGCCTCGAAATTGCTTCCTCGAGGTCACTGAGCTCCCCAAGGCGCTCGAAACGAGCTCTGGAGGAGAGGCCGAGATTGTCAAGATGGCGAGACTTGTCGGGGTGACCATCAGAGAGAAGGTTATAAGCAGCCTGCTGCCTCGAAATCGCTTGCTCGAGGTCACTTAAGTCTCCGAGGCGCTCGAAACGAGCACGAAAGGAGAGACCTAGATTGTACAGACGGCCAGGTTTTTTGGAGTGACCGTCAGGGGTGAGGTCAACAGCATACTTTTCCCTCGAAATCGCCTCCTCGAGATCAGTCAGTTCGCCGAGTCTCTCGAAACGACTGAAGAAGCAGAGGCCAAGATTGTCCTGATAGCGAGGTTTCTCAGGGTGGCCATCAGAGGTGAGGGTAACAGCGTCCTTCAGCGTCGAAATAGTTTGCTCGAGATCGCTCAGTTCGCCGAGTCGATTAAAACGAGTTCTAAGGGAGAGGCCGAGGTTGCCCAGACGGCCATATTTGTTGGGGTCACAATCAGGGGAAAGGTCAACAGCTTTCTTGTACCTCAAAATCGCTTCTTCGAGGTCGCTCAGATCTTCGAGACGCTCGAAACGAGTGAGGAGAGAATTTCCGAGGTTGTTCAGGCGGCGAGGCTTGTCACGGTCACCATCAGGGGTGAGGTCAACGGTATCCCTGTGCCTCGAAACGGCTTGCTCGAGGTCACTCAGTTGACCGAGGCAATCAAAACGAGCGAGGAATGTACTGGCGAGGTCGTTCAGGCGGCCAGGTTTCTCGGGGTGGCCCTCAGAGGTGAGGTCAACAGCAACCCTCTGCCTCGAAATTGCTTGCTCCAGGTCACTGAAATCGCCCAGTCGCCGGAAACGTGTTCTGAAGGAGTTGCCGAGGTTGTGCAAATATCCAGGTTTGCTGGGATGATCATCAAGGGTGAAATCAACAGCATCCCTCTGCCTCGAAATTGCCTCCTCGAGGTCACCCAGCTCTCCGAGACGCTGGAAACGGGCGAGGAAGGAGTCTGCGAAGTTGTTTAAATGACCGGGTTTATCGGGGTGACCATCATGGGTGAGGTTAACAGCGTCCCTCTGCCTCCAAATTGCTTGCTCGAGGTCACTCAGTTCGCCGACGAGCCCAAAACGAGTGAAAAAGCAAAGGCCAAGGTTGTTTAAACAGGTGGCTTTCTCAGGGCGACCTTCAGGAATAAGGTCAGCGGCGTCTTTGAGCCTCAAAATCGCTTGCTCGAGGTCGCTTGACTCGCCGAGGTGCTTGAATCGATACGATAACGCCACACCGAGATTCGCTAGCCCTGCGGGATACCGGTTATCCGAAACTGAACTAGACCGCAGAGATGCCTCCAAAACAGAGATTGCTTGTTGGAGGTCGGCTAAATGACCCGACTGTCTGAAGCGGAGTAACAAGTGGGGACCAAAAGTCCATGGGTCCTCCTCTTCTAAGCCTGAAACGGATTCCTGGCTAACTACCTCCATAGGGCTTCTTTTCCGTCCGGCACGCATCTCGAGCAAAGAGATCACAGCTCGCTTCTCGTGACTCCCTGCAGGGCTGCAGTGCATCGCCTCATGCAGTAATGCATCAGCCTGTGCTGCGTCGACTTCATGTTGCCGCTTCGCGAATCGCATCAAATGCACGACAGCCAGTTGGATCAATGTGGAGGGTCGATCAGGGTGGCCGACAGGACGTGCAGCAAGTGCTTCGTGGTACAGTGTAAGCGGGACGTCGAGAGAAGGATCAGTGTCGTCGAACCGACGGTAGCTGAATCTTGCCATCGCCAAGTTTGACAGAGCAGCCGCTCGACATGGATGGTCCAGCGGGCAAATATTGAGCGCGCGCTCAAAATGTTCAATAGAACGCTCGAGAGCCGCTTTCCCCTTGTTCTTTCGGTAATGCGAGAGGGCGCTGTGGCCTTGGTTTGTCGAAACTTCTAGCTGGCCTGGTGATTCTGATTCTGTGGCCGACTGTAGACAGATGATGATTAACGAGCATGATGTTACAACAACCCGCACACTTACACAATGAAGGTCAAGGACCCTTGACGCTGGCGGATCACTGCTTTCGCGCTTCCGCCGGTTGACAGTCACCAAAATAGATGAACACGGAGATACGATCTCCTCATCCTCCGGGCAGAAGGTAAACGCTACCATTGTATGAGTGCCCAGACCCGTATAGAAAACTTTATTTTACTCACGAAAGTCGTTTGTGCTGCAGTCTAATAGTTGTTTTACGGTAATTGTCAACTTTCGCAGCTGTTCCCCAACACCCAACATGGGCTGGTATTCAAAGGATGCATAGACCCCAAGACAAATGGTGGCAGAAAGATCGGACGGACTGCGAGCGCTGTTAGGATTAACGCGGGTGGAAGATGGCAAGTCTCACATTGGGATCGGCCCACCCCATTCGATGACAGCATCGAGCACCAAGACAGGCTTATTTTCAGTTCTCCACTCGCGACCACTGTGCTGCACCGCAGTATAAAAGCCGGCAGCGAGTCGTCCAAGAGCAACATCAACGTTTGTCGCTCGGATACCTACCTTGGCATTAGCGATCTTTGCGAACAGTGCATAAATATGATTCAGTACTCGTAATAACCATTTCTTCGTCCTCGTCCACTTGTGTTGCAGGGCCCGAGGAAGACAGCATATCCCGCTGCTGCTCCCCAGATCCACGTATTTCCTCAGCGTTTCCGCCTACAGTCGGAGAACTGGATGTCCTTGATTCAGATCGTGGTCGTGGATTTCTGGCGCTTGCACTACTGGCCACCATGGTTGTCCAGAGTTGGAAATAAAGACGCTAAAACAAGTATCCAGCGACGTGCTGGAGCACTTTTAAGTGTAGTGCATGCTCAGCGCTCAGCAGTGCAAGTGGGCTGCTGACTAAGCACTATTGCCCCAAGTTCCAACACACCAGGGTCTGTTCCACCTCCTCCGCCCCGCATCGAGTCTTTCGATGAAGGGCTACCTTGCTTTTCCACCCCCCACCTCCATCCTGAACACCCCAGCCCAACCGTCAAAAGAGTCCACCAGCGCATGTGCCACATGGAGTAATCACCAGGGCTGTCAGGACGCAGGACACGAAGGTGGTGGGAACGCGGAGCAGGTGGTGGAAGGAGAAAGACGAAAAAGACGGGAACAAGAACGTGCGCTCGGCGAGCGCAGCGAAGTCGAATGGGTGCGTGCCGGCGGCGTTCTCCGAGACGCGTTCGGCAGGCGGGACAGAGCGCGCACAGAGCGGATACGGCAGGAACTGCAAGTGCAGGACGTGGAGAGTGGGAGGACGGCGAGGTGGGAGGCATACGAGGCGCATTGGCGCGCGATGCAGTCGTCCACGGTGCCGATCGCGTTCGTCGAGTTTCCGTGGCCACTCACGGAGCGCGTGTCGAGCCGCGATCTCGACGCGCTCACGCGAAGCGCTGTGACTGGGTTTCTGTTCGAGAGCTTGGCGGTCAGGACGAATATGACGACGAAAAGGGAGAGGATACGGAGTTCGTTGCTTCGTTGGCATCCGGACAAGATATCGCTTGTGTTCAGCCGTGTGGTGCCCGACGACCTGGAGCTCGTCCGGGAAGGGATCCATGTCGTGTTTAGCATTCTCAAGGCATTGCAGGACGCGGAACGGACGGGGACTCTCTAGGCAGATTCACCGCTGGCGGTAATCAAGGACTAATGATTGTTCCTGTAACGACTATATGTGAATACAATATGCACATCTCTGTTGTGCATACTAGTCGCAAGCTCCTAAGACCTGTCGGCGCCGAGAAGTTGGACAGTTACGTAACGAGTCGTCGAGAGCCACTCTCGACTTGACCATGTCTTCCTCGACAGCATATCAGACATTTTCCCTCGCGAACCAGGTACATCAAATATCACCAAAGGATGAGATATACGCCTTTGACGTCGAGGCCAACAAACGCATACTTCAACAGGCCCCATGGGACCAGGAGTAAGTGCTTCGCAGTCACAACCTCCTGTTCAGGCGTGTGCTTAGTTGCGATCTCGTACTCATTATAACTGGACAGCCCGCACCACTTCAAATCGTGCAAAATATCCGCCGTTGCGCTGATCAAAATGGTTCGCCAACTTTCATGTCTTTGCTTTCAACTTCCTGCGCCAACGGTGATACTACTTAGGTCATACACGCGAGATCAGGCGTTCCACACGAAATCATGGGTCTCATGCAAGGAAAAGTCATCGGCAACTCCATCGTGATCATGGATTCCTTCGCGTTGCCCGTCCAAGGCACCGAAACCCGTGTCAACGCCGCAAACGAAGCAAACGAATACATGGTCACATATATACAGGAGTGCGAAAAGGTACGGCTACACGGCACGCTTCCGCGATCATGCAAGACTGATTGTTGTGGACCACATTCTCTCGTTCGGGTAGGTCAAACGACTAGAGAATGCGATCGGGTGGTATCATTCTCACCCGGGTTATGGGTGTTGGTTGTCTGGTATAGACGTCGACACCCAAATGAACAATCAGCAATTCCAGGATCCTTTCGTGGCCGTCGTCGTACGTGAATCTTAATATCCTCCATTTTCTATCTCACTCTCGTGTCCCGTCCTCGTTGTATTCTCACAGATCGACCCCAACCGCACGATTTCAGCGGGAAGGGTTGACATTGGTGCCTTCCGCACTTACCCCAAAGACTATACCCCTCCAACGTCTTCCGCGTCTGAATACCAATCCATCCCCCTCGCCAAGATCGAAGATTTTGGTGCCCACGCCAATCAATATTATCAACTTGAAGTCGAAATCTTCAAATCCAGTTTGGACGAGGAATTACTTGGGCTGTTGTGGAACAAATACTGGGTCAATACATTGAGCGGGAGTAATTTGATCTCGGTACGTGTCTCCTTCTACTTGTCTGGACCGAGTACGATCTGTCTCGGGGTGTGTTGTAGAATCGTGCCTATGCGGTATCGCAAATCGCAGATTTGCACGAGAAACTTGCGAGAGCGCAGTCGGCGGTCGGTAATACACGGGCACCAGTACCGACACTCAAAGGTCAAGACGAAAAGGTATCCAACAACAAGGTATCGTACACCTCGCAATTCAATCCAAAGTACCTCCTCCTACGCGACGTTTCACAGCACGAAGACAAGAAAAAGGAAGACAATCAGCTCACAAAGACCGTCAAAGACAGGTCCGTATCTCTTCGCCCGTGTCCACCCATCTCGAAGGTTGACCCTCGTCGTGATTCGGTTCACAGTCAGAAAATCGCTGCTGAAGCACAACACGGTCTCATCTCGCAGATACTCAAGGACGTCATCTTTTCATCGAGACCGAGTCAGGAACCGGATGTGTCACGCGTGGCAAGGCTGGTAGATGCGACGATGATGATCGGCTGATTGTATCGATAGACATGTTCAAGGTGGTACGAATATAATACAGTGTACAAATCGTGCATTTCGTGAATTGGGGGACGCCATCCTAATAGTGAACTTTACATGAAATACAGCAACCACTACCATATTCATACAGCACGCACAAAAACTACCACCAAAAGAAGTCGTCACAAGTCATCACGAAGCGTCAAGAAAAGCACCCGTTGATTATGCGTCAAAATCATCATCTTGTTGTTCAACGCCCAAAACTGCGGTTCGGTTCGCAACGGTCGCAAATGTTGCGGGAGCCAAAACAACCGCTTGTCCTCCTTGCACACCCATCCATCTTTCCGTATCACATGCGGGGTCCGGAACAGAGAGTCGAACGCTTGATCCTCGTATTTGGAGATCAGATGCGGCATGGTCGGGGGAGTGTCCTCTTTGGGTTCCGGTGCATCGCATTCCTCTTTTCGTTCAGAATCACAGACGGGGCAAGACGTATTCTTCTCCACGCCTTCGCCAGGCGAAAAGAGTTGGGTGGGCACAGTCCAAAAGGATATATCGTTGTCGCCCGTCCTGCAAATCAGTCTGAGGGGGTCTTGCAAAAACCGGACGAACTGAACGGTCTGTGTGAACGTGGTCCCGCCGGGGCAAACCGTGTGCGATGCTGACGTGGACAAGGAGACGAGGCGAACCATCCCGTCTTCGTGTGCGATCACCGCCATGTCACCGAGCGGTGCGAATCCGACGGCTGTAGCGGGGGACTGGAACTTGTCGTGGGAGATGGTCGCTTTGCACGCCCCAGACGACAGATCCCAGAGTTGTACGACCCCCTGATTGGAACCGCTCAACAGCGTCTTTGAATCCCCGGAAAAGTCCAACGCAGCGATGGAGGCGTCCGCCGCCACGTTCATCTGCCTCTTGGCCTGCTTTCCAACGTCGCACACCGTGATAGCACCTTCGTGACCACACCCGATGAAGTTGCCATCGGGGGAGACACGGAACGCTTGGACTTTTTTCAGTCCCGAAAAACGGACTTTTTGCGTGCCCGTCGTAGATTCGTACACGCGGACCGTATTCTTGTTCTGGCGTTCCCAGATATCGGACATGGACCATGCAAAGGTACTCGAGTCCGCTGAGAATACGGGCCTTGGTACGTCATCCGTGCGTGCGTAGTCGGCGATACCAAAATCGACTTTGGTGAGGAGGTGCAAATTGTCGTCGGTGAGGTACCACGTCAGTCCGCTATTCACGAGGAACCGCGCTCCGTTTGGAGAGGCCACCACGATCGACGCTGAACGAAGCGGGACGGCGTGATCTCGCTTCATTTCTTCGTCCCAATTTCTGATCGGTACAGTCGTATCCAGGATGTCCAACGATCCAGCGTAACTCCCGGCCGCAACGCGAGTACCGTCCGGTGACAACGCGAGCGCCGATAGGGAAGTTCGTGATGAGTATATTCTTGGTGTATCCACCTTTGACCCGAACGGTGCACACCAGGTCCCGGAGAGATACGAAAACGTAAAGGAGGACGCCTGTGACGAGTAAGCGACCAAGATTACCTCGTTCGTCAATCCAGCCCAGGTCGACTCGGCCATCTTCCGCAACAGAAATGCAGGAAGCCCCCGCCCCATGAGTTTAGCTTGCCACATTGGCGCGTTACCCATCGCGGACTGCAAAATTTGCCCAAAGTCCCAAATAGAGACGTCAGAGGACACCATGCGAGTGGAAACGTTGCTGGCGATGATTGTTCCGTCCGAGACCGAGAGAAACCGTTTGTCGCCGTCAAACAAATGTACCGAGCGAATAGGATTCTTGTGGCCTTTGGAATGCGTGCGCGTACAGCTCCCCGACCGGACGTCCCAGACCTTGACCGACTTGTCTTGTGAGCCCGTTATGACCATGGTTCCATCACGAGAAATATCCAACGTGGTGATGCCCGCACTATGACCCATCATCCCACGAGCTACTTTGCCTGCCTTCACATCCCACAGGATGAGCAGGTTATCTTCCGACCCCGAGCACAAACGTTGCGAGTCTGGCATGAAGGCGAGCACCGTAACCGGTCCCTCGTGAGCGACCAGCTTGTGCAAGCGCTGGGCTGACTCGAGTGACCATAGCTGGATCGTGCGATCCCGAGCACCGGATGCGAGAAGGGCGCTGTCTGGGGAGAACTCGAGACACGTGATCTTGTCCGTGTGCACACCCACGTCCTTGAAATGCTCTCGACCCAGATGGGGATCCCAGACGGCGACCATGCCATCCACGAAAGCAGCTGCGACGAACGCCCCAGAGGCCGAGAAACGAACCAAAAGAGATGACGCTTTGTCTCCCAAACTGGCTATGTTCCCTCCCGTGACGACATTCCATAATTGGACCCCCTGACCCGTGCCGGCCGTGGCGACAACACTCCCGCTAGGCGAGAAAGCAGCGGAGGTAACGGAACCAAGATCGATGGCATACTGATAAGCCTGCCACTCGTCATCCTGACCCACATAGATCATGCACGAACCCCCTGCATCGTGCTTAAAGTTGGCATACAACGCACTGGACGACGAAATAAAGGAAATCGCCGTATGGTAAACGTGTGGTGCACTTTCAGATATGGGCTGCCTGTAAAGCAATACCAGCCGTTCGGCGTCTTCGATCAGTGTGATCGTCTCTTTCGGAACGGTAGCGAGCGACTAATCGAGTTCAGACACAACGGGTGATGCTAGAAACGAAACTGGCACACCTTGAGCCAATTCAGCGCGTTACGCAACATCATGATCGCCTTCTCTACATCGTCGAAAATACTGGCCGTCTCAATCCAGTACAAGAGAGTCTTGCTGCAAAATTCCTGCATTGCGTTCAGGAGCGATTCGTATGCACCACCTTGGCTCGGGAGCTGAGTGAGGTGGTGCGACCAATATCGACACGCATACAACAATGCTTCGTCATAGGCCGCCTGTCGGCGCTCTTGAAGATCCTCAATGTCACGATTCAACTTGGATGGGTCATCGATTCCGCACATGTTGCGCTTCAATGATGTGACCATAGTCTTGAAGCAAAGTTGAGCCATGAGTCGATGATAGATCACAGGATCGATGGTGTACTTTCGCGACCTCTGCGGCGAGACCAAGAAATCGCGAAAGGATGCATGGTAGAACTGGATAGGTTGCTTTCCATTCTCGGATGACAACAACACCGAGCCCAGGGCAGGGATGACAATCCTGGCATCTACATCCGGCCGATCGAGCAGGTGGTGCAACGCCGGGACGGTCATCGGGACGGACAAACAATATACGATGCCGAGGATGAGACGGACAATGTCGGCATCTGGGAAAGTGGATACAGCATCCAGATATATAGCGTCTAGCTCAGCGTACGCAGTGTCGCGGGATCGCTTGTCATCCAAGATAGCTTGGAGACGCTGGATGGGATTGTGCAATCTATCCCCGACGAACTTGACTACTGTCAATGCAAATATAAAAAGACCGGATGCCTTCTCGACGATCCGGTCGAGATCCTCCGGCGATGGCCATGGCCCGTTCGGCATGACTTGCGAGTGCTCTTGGTAAACTTGGTTTAGCGCATGCTGCAAGAAGCTTCGAATGTCGTCCTCCACGCTGAACGACTCGATTTCGAGGGTGAGCGTAATTGACGCGACATCCGGCTGGCGAAAGTGAGCTTGGAGCCAAGGCTCGGGGCGACTTGTTATTAAAAGACGAAAGGGTAGAGGTGAACTGCGGACGAGTTGGATCAAAAGGGATACGAGCTCCACGACGAGCCGGGGGTCATCGCATTCATCAAG
Source organism: Boletus subparvulus (assembly GCA_038092515.1). Lineage (NCBI taxonomy): Eukaryota > Fungi > Basidiomycota > Agaricomycetes > Boletales > Boletaceae > Boletus > Boletus subparvulus. The sequence continues at coordinate 17,072 of JBBPQL010000330.1, read as the reverse complement.
GGCGTCGACTATGACTAGAAATGATGTCCCAGGTTGTTCGAGACCGCTGGATAGAGGTTCCAACAGCAGCTTTTGCATCTGCTCGCGGAGTACCTTGGAAGGGATCATGGAATCCTGCTCCAATGCGGCAAGAATAACTGGACGAATCGCAGGAATGGAAAACAGAAACTGGGTCGCGATCGTCGGGAAGAAGTGATTGGTAGTACGTCGTTCGATATCGCGTCGCGAAAAGAAGAAGCTGGCTGCCAGACGTTTCTGAGACGCGAACTTCTCTGCGATCGTTTGAGATACTGCTGATTTTCCAGAGCCGGGTCTTCCGTTGACCCAGCAGATGGGTTTGTCATTGTCATTCTCGCTTTCGCCGTCGATCCACTGCGTCAAACGGTCGAGGAGCTGAACGCGAGTGCCTTGCAAACATCGCGGCGCGGGGTGACGCTCCGCCGAATCGAATGCAGCGCTGGGGGCACTAGCCTTGTGCAACGCTTCCAAGCCTAGTCAAAGTCGACAGATCAGAACCAACTGGAAGGGAGCTGAGGCGCGCTAACCTATTTGACTGCCTTGCAATATCTGATTTCCATGCACGATCGTGTTCACCGTTTGATTACCCTGCACAGTTGTGCGAGAGGTGAAGTACTGGTCGCGATGAACTTCACTGAAGGTGGAATGGCTAGCGTCGATGTGTGAGGAGTTATTGAACATTTCGGTTTATGTGACGGGCTGTGGCATTTGGCAGGGCGACCAGACCAGCCCAAAACCGATATCCCACCCCTTACCTTCCAAATGGCGAAAGTGCATTGATTAGCGCCCAATGATGATGATATGAAGTTCAACCCCGTTCAAGCTGGTTTGAGAGAGCCGCCCTCAGAAAAAGTGACATCGGCTGGATGCGCCAAGCTCGGAGCCTCAGGCTTATTCGTCGTCATGTAGCAAAAAAAAGTTGAAACTGTGAGCCTGAGGACTGCCTCCAGGCCAATTTAACATTCAGCCTGAGCTCAGGACACAATCTGAGGGAAAGGTATGTTATCACTTTTATTTACATCTGAGATTACTGGCGCGACAAATGCCAAGAAGTTCAAGAACGGTAGCATATTACACTATACCTTACATATGGGCATTTAATGACACCAGGGGAACTTGAATGTTAGCAGTGCGTGCGTAGTTATTTTTCTCGACTTTTCTTCGTCGATCATTCAAAGTGGTTGAACGAGTCCGTGAAAAAGCGAGATCAAAACACTCTTGGCGTGAACTTCCTACCACTTCCTTCGAGCGCGCGTTCGACAACTTTCATCGCTTGCAGAACCCGTTCTTCTTCAAACCGGCGCCCGATCACTTGCACGCCGACCGGTAACCCATGCATCGCCTCCGCATCATAGACAGAGTATGCGCCTTTTCCAACTACGCCCATCTGTTTGTATTCTTGGCTCTTTTCGAAATCTTTGGGTAGCGCGTCCGACTCTCCGTTCACAAAAGTCACCGGAAGAACCCCGGCAACGTAGTCGACCTGTTACACATGGTCAGTCGTACAAGGCGACGGAAGCGAATGGCCGGTACGCACGATGTTACATATCATGCCCATCGCGGCGGAGATCAACGTGACCTTCTCGGCTGTCCCTGTCGGAATAGCTGGCATGGGATGAGGCACAGTCAGGACAAAATCCAAGCCCTCCGCCTCCCAGGCATCGTGCCATCGAACCCGATATTCATCCCGAGCGACGACGAGCGCACGCTCTTCGGCCGCGGTCTTGGTGTGCAACGACTCCATCAAAGATGCCCAGACATTATCTCCCGTGAGGGTGCGAGTAACCATAGCAAGGAGCTTCTTGACGAAGAACGGCATCTCCAAGAGGGACTTGGAGCTGCTCATGACGGCGTCCAACTTTTCATCTTTACGCAAGGGTTCGAAATACCCAGCCCCTTTCACGCGTTCGGAATCACGTGAAAAAAGCAGGAGGGTGACACTCACCCGCATCAGAGAAGCACAATTGTAAGCCGATACTAAAGCCCTCTACGATGGGTGGTGGGGTGCTGGAGACGTTTGTAAGCATGGTCCACACGTAGTATGAGATGGGAACACCCACAAATCTACGACTTCGTGACCCTGTCTCGTCAGTGCGTCCGAAACCCATTCCAAAGCTCGACGACAGGCGGGAGTTGTAGGGATGACCCCTACCCAAAAAATTCATAGCCCTGACGATAATGAAGAACTCACACTCACCATCTTCCCATATGACCCCCCATCGTAATTTTTTATCTTGGAGGTCAACTTGCCTCCAAGGGAGTGGAACACACTGCCACATATAAGAGCATCAGGGCTTAGAGCACACACACCCTTGGAAGGCAAATTTCCCTCACCGTGTGATCATAATTCCATGGTTTCATGTCCACGACTCGCTTCCAGAATTCTTCCAGGTCATCCAAGCGCCGTGCCATCGGCGAACACGAAGTACCGACAAACTCCTGACCAGGCAGCGGCGGCAACGCACCCAGACCCGGAAACCTGCCAATAGAAGACCGCATACCATATATACCGCAGCAGTGAGCAGGCCACCGGACACTTCCCCCAACATCCGTACCGATCTCGATGAGGCTACCGCGACTAGCCAAAAGGGCGGCACCGCCACCGGTTGAAGCGCCGCTTACGAACTTGGCGTTGTATGGGTTACACGTGCGACCAAAAAGGTCCGAGGAGGTCTCAAGGCCAAGAAGTCCAGGGGGTGTCGTCGTTTTCGCGTGTATGATCGCCCCGGCATCTTGCAAAAGTCGGACGATGGCAGCGGAGGAGGACGCAGGCTTGTTTACTTTCGAAGAATAGCCCATTGTCGTATCAAACCCCTTTATGTCGATGCAGTCCTTGACGCTGACAAGGACACCGGACAACGGGTAGGTGGATTCGTGGCTGCCTGATTCATGCTTGCTATATGTCGGGGATTCTGATGGCTCCGTGATTGTGGATTCCTGTAACATGACAAGAGCTAAACAGTTGGTCGCTTTCTGAGCCGACACGACTTTCTTGCCGTAGGCTTGCAGTATCGCTGACATAGACAGGGTACCAGACTTGTGGCGATGTACGAGTTCACGTAAAGAGAGATCGAGGATTTTGTGGTCTTGTTCGGTGCAACTTTCCGAGAAAGTGGTTGGAAGGGCGTCAAGCTGTCGCTGCCGCTCCTGTTGCTTTGCAGCACTGAACAGCATGAGTGAACGGTCGTGCAGAAAGTCTCGAGGGGTCTCACCAGTCTCGACGATGAAGGGAGACAGAGAACATGGTGGGTGATTTAGCAGACAGGGATGGTGCAAGTGGCTTTATGTATGGCCAAGGTCCAAGGGTCACCTGTTGTGCGGTGTCATTCACTACTGTAAATGCATCGCCGAGCGCCACACATATTTCCAGTGGATAAAGGACATTTTTATGAGACGAGATGACAATGGCAAGGGTGAGAAACTTGACGAAACGGTCGCTACCTTGACTGTTTCAAATTACCCCTATGAAGTACCTGGCGAGCCGATCTGATCGCCACAGGACTTTGCGAACCTGATGCGGATGGGGGAATAATGCGGTCCGTGCACAAAACGAATCAAAAAGAAATAAGTGCTGTTGAACCATTCATGAGTTCTGACTAGCTACTAACACATACCGCAGCAGGAGATTCCGAGCTCATAAACTTGTCAAGGGCTCGTACGCGGAGGTTCAAATCGGGGCCGGGAATTGGTAGCACTGATGGGCCGATGGCCGGTCTGGAAGCACTGCTATAAATTAAAAACTAAGTGAATATTTGATCTCTAGTGGACCAGAATGAAAATATCTACCTAAACCGATAGAACACGAGATACGATTAATATCTGTGTTCTCACCTATTTATTCACGTTCATTTGCGCTCATACGAGAAAGGGGGCCTATTCTGACATGCATCACCGACGTTCTTAGCGCCAACGCCATTGTCGCTATTGCTTCGCAGTTGCTTCCAGTGACTATCCCCGGGCACCGTCAGATGGACAGCAGTAAACAATTTGGACTTTCTGGAACATACCCTATTACTAGCTCGGTATGGGCATCATGACCCAATGTACGGCGCCATCCGAACTCTCCTGCTGGCACAAGTCATTTCCGTCTAATGATGTGACAAGTACGAGAACCATTCACGATTATAGCTTTATCGCCAGTGCGGGAGATCTTTACACACCGAACCGGGATGAGTGAGACGGAAATACTGGCCGAATAGGATGAATAGTTCAACCCTCGGTGCCTGATTGGATAGAAGGAACGTCTGGCACCGCGGGAAGTTTGCTTGCGATAAACTATGACAGTGTGTAAATATAAGGCGGTATCGAGAACACGCCGACAACAACGGGATGAGGTGGCTAAGCCTTCCTCGGCCGGGTCATCTTGAGGAGAAGACAACTGAGATAAGCCTGGAAGGCGAACACTAGAAGCCCGGTTATTAATATCAGCCAAGGTACTGTTGGTGTGCTAAAATGATGGCAAGCCCGCAGAACTCTTACAAACATTAGACAAATGAGGTCCTGACTCCTGAGTTCTCCCCGAGGCAGATTCGTCATACCCTTCAAGGCACGGTCCTGATTCCCAAGGTCAAAAATTTCGGGCGGCATGTTGACTGTGCAATGGGTGCAGGTTTCCGGGATCCGACGCCGACCCCTGTCTGCCCGATTCTGTCCGGCGCCTGCGATCACATGAGAGAAGCGTGACACGTCAACAAGTGTCAACAAACGCGCGCCACACTCATTCAACGATCGTCGCGACTCGCATTTGCAGTGGACGACGATGCTACTCTCCAGTTTCCAATCCTCCAGCCCTCTCACATGTTCCACTCCCAGCCGCTCCTCCTACTATTCCGCGCGGAGCAATCAGCCCATGAACTCCTCCCCTCTGGCCTCGCCGACCTATTCGTCTCCAACACACGAAGCACAGGAACGGCGGCGCGCACAGTATAAACCATTCACATCCGCATCCTGTCGTTCGTCCGTCACCCCAGCCTCTGCAAAACTCCTCTTCCGCACCAGCAACCAAACGTCAGAGGACCCACAAAAAGCATTCCTCAGAGAACGCTTCCAGGCCCGGTGTAGAGAACACGCACAGAAGCAGCGCGAGCGCGCCGTCAACTCACGCAGAAGCAGCGACAAGTATTCCGACGTATTCATGGATTGTGACGACGACGATGACGAAGAGTCGGATGATGTCGTCATGCAGGATGAGGTGCGTTGTCCTACATAGGGGCCCCGCGCGTTCCGCTGATCGGAACATAGCTTTTCCGGAGAATCATGCAAAGCACAAACCATAAGAAAAACCACTCATATCGTGTCTCTTACGCCCTCGAAGTCGGCTCTTCATTTGATCCGGACATGGAGGATCCGAGCACGTGGGAAAGCGAGCTGCATGGCAAGTCCAAGCTTGGAGGGTTACCATTTCATGTCCCCTTATTCGCACTTCCAGATCAAAAATCAAATAGTACCGGACCAACTCCTGACGACTTGGAGGAAGCAGAGTTCCTTGAATATGCTGAGAAGTGTGCAGCAATCGCCGACTTTGCAGATCTAGATCTCGCGGCCGACGACAGTGATATCGATGACCTATTACCTGACGGGCCATGTCAAATACAACATACCTGGCAGTTAAGTGATATGGACGTGTCTTGATTATTTTCTGCTTCTTTTACGCGTTGATTACTTTACGTATGTATCAATATTATGTTGCTGCTCTGATACATACAGGAAACGATGTGTCGGACAACGCGGCGACGCCTGACAACGCACAGTGCATTACTTATGGAAGGGGATATAACCCCTAGTCGATGGTCCTTCACACGGACTTTGATTCCTGGCAAGCACCTGAGCAGTACATACTAATCTGCAGAGCAACTGAAATGAACGGCAGTTCGGAAACCCTTGCGCTAGTCTGGGGAGCAGACCGTCTAAGTATGAGAAAGCTGGACAACCGTGCTTGAAAGAAGCACGGACGCCTACTTACTTTCTTTGCAAATGGGTCACTCTTTGGTACATGTTATTAGGTAGATAGGCTCAGTTGTGAAGTCCAAAAAATCAGCGCGTATACGAGACAGTACATGGACGAAGATCCATGGTAACAAAAGTATAGCACGAAGAACCCGAAAATGTAACTTACAGGCCATAGTGGCAATAAGTAGTATCACCCGGACCTACAGCGGGCGACAGGTGCACGTCGGGAGCATCCTAGGACGCTGCAGAAAGTGTTAGAACGCGTGCGCGAATGCTCGGAGCAGAGGCGTGATCAAGACTTACATGGGAGGGCTCAAGACGAGCCAGACGATCCGGGCGACGAAGCGGTCACGGGTTGGAGAAATTGCCAAGGACGCCATAGGGACGAGCACGAGGCGTCGAGGGGGGTTGAGACCGCCAGAGCGATGGCGACGGTGTAGAACACGAGGTAAAATGCGTGATGAGATGAAGGACGCACGCCGCGAGTCGAAACGAGTCGAAACGAAGTCGCTAACTGGGAATGAGGTGAGTCGGACCGACTCGGACTCGGCGGTCGCACATGTTCAGGAACGTACCTGAACCACCCACACCGCGCATGAAATATCCCAGGAAGTCAGTCAGTCGATCCACTCCGTCGATGTAGAAGGCTCAAAACGAAACCTAGACAAGTCAGTCGAACCCGAGCGAGAAGATGCCCCACCAGGTCCTAGTACGGTCGCATCAAAGTCATATCTAGGACCAATCGGTTATTGAGCATCGGAACTACAGTGATTATGCAGGAGTTCCCGAGGCGCGAAACACGAGCACAGCGGGGTTGGAGCCATCGAGGACGACCGCGCTCGCTGCAGCAAGACTCGAGCACTACGCTGCACGAGCCGTGACCTATGTACCATATCGGGTATGTAATCGCTCGAGCGTAATGATGCTTTCACGAAAATTGATGAGCGTGAGTGAATGACGCGTCCTAAAGAATTTGAGTCGTTCATTGGAACTTTCAGTTGGGTATTTCATTTCATTTATTACCTTCTATCCCTTGCACTGCCTCTATGAAATGCACCGCTTCGTCTTACGTAGAACGCGCGAGACGTGGGGGAGATGCGTGCCAGTAGTTGCTGCATAAACGACCCCCTCTCGCAAGAATGTCCGCACAGACTGATCGCCGTCCACTGGGTAGCCATGTCGTATCGCATCGTTGAAACACTCCTGGCACAGGACCTCGTCAGACGGGATGACTTCATATAGAACATTACATTGCTCGAGAAGCGAGCGAATATTTTTCACGCACGGCCTGAATCTGTAAAGAGCGTCAGTCGACGAAATCTCCCTCAACTCATTCCTTTCAGTTGCATGTCGGGGGTTGCAGTTCATGTTGAAACTGTAGGCTACATACCTTGCTCGTATATCCAATTACAATATATTCCGATTTCCTTGGCTGTACCGCGATTGCACGAGAACGTTCGTCACAGGTTACGCGGTTTCACAAACAGACGAAGGAATAGTACTAACACCGCATTTTCATTAAGCTGGACCGCAGGAATGCCCCACAGGCACGGAATGAAACCAATCGGATAACCGAAACATTCCACTAGTAGGCTGCGAAAGGTTGCCCCCAAGTTACCCCAGAGTTTTGTTGTGTGATACCCACTGAGTGACCCCGTGATGCTCCGAGAGTGTATCAGACCGACCATCGTGGGAATGATCGTTCTATTGCAACATGATGCATGCAATCATAACGGGGATCTAATCGGTATGGAAGAATATTTACCAGATCTAGTGCCCTGAATGGACCGGAAAGGATGAGATTTGATGTAAGTTGACGCCCTGCACGATCTCGAACTGTGAAAAAGGACAACCTGCGGTTGCGCCCGAGGTTTCCCGGCTCAGACCCCTGACACTCCTACATCTGCCGCGGCGCCCGGCGCCTCCACCACTCATGCAAATCCCTCGCCCATAGACCGGGTTCATCGATCATCGACCACCAATTGGCAAGAAAAAACGAACCCCTGTGGATAGCACGACCAGGCTCAAGTGCTCAGCGCTCAGCGCACTGCCCAATTGCCATCCCCCTGTCGTGCTCGCAAGACTATCTCATCCCTGTACCGCGTTGACCAGACCCGTATCTTCGACAACCATCGACGAGGGAACGTCGTTGAGTGGAATGACGGTCGCCATCGTCTGGAGGCTGTGCTCGACATCCTCTACCGACCGCCGACGGATCCTGAAGGTTCAGCACTCAACCACGACACCATAATCACCATCAATATATGTAGAAGAGACAGGTGTAGCATAGTTGAGCCTCGGCGGTTCTCCCAGAAACAGGGTATTATGGTTGTACTTACAAATCACTGGCAGTGACAGGGCCGGTGACCGCCTTGAAACGGAGTGGACAGAGGCAGACACTTCAATCATACATGGCGACGATACCCGCGTGAAGCAGCACCAAGTTGATCACTCGCGCTCGCTAGCCAGGCAACGAGTGTTTCGTTTCAGATGCCCGTCCAGCATAAAGGGGCGGGTGTGAACGACGATCTGACATCATTCGATTCTCTCCCCGTCTATCTAGTATCATGTCCCACTTTTCACCTTTGCTTGATTCCCTGCAGCAAAATATCGCCCACCAAACCAGGGAGGGCATGATAATGCGCTGTCTCGACGATCCTCTCCCATCTCATGCTCCCGATTTCTTCTCAAACGACTATCTATCATTGTCTACGGATCCCTCCCTTAGAGACATCTTCTTGCGCCAAGTGCAAGAAGCGGCTCCGGCTCGTTTGTTCGGATCCACTGGTTCCCGTCTTATGACAGGGAATTCTTTGGAGTTCAATGCACTCGAGACCGCATTCAAACATTTCTTCGGAGCACCGTCCGCTTTGCTCTTCAGTTCCGGCTTTAATGCAAACTCTGCCTTTCTTTCCACTGTCCCACAGAAAAGCGACGTCATCATTTGTGACGAATTGATTCATGCATCTTGCCTATGGGGTATCCGTGGATCATCCCGTGGATCCTACCGCTTCGCCCACAACTCCGTAGCTTCACTCGAGAAATGTCTCCTCGGCGTCCTGCAGAAGCATCCTCAGATTGTTCAAGGGATCTCCACTGTGTTCGTCGTAGTGGAGAGCCTGTACAGCATGGACGGAGATTTCTGTCCTCTAACGGAGATCGTGGAACTCGTAGAGACTCTTGTGCCCGCCGGACACGCACACATAGTCGTGGACGAGGCTCACACGTCGGGGATATGTGGGCCCAACGGGACTGGGTATGTCTCGCACTTGGGTCTGAACGATCGTGTTCATACCAAGGTTCACACGTTCGGTAAAGGGTGGGGATTTCACGGAGGTATGTGCTGCTCGTCTTTGGAATATGCATTCACTGACCCCGACGTTGGTCTTGTTTCACAGCCGCCGTGTTGACCTCACCGATCATAAGGGACTACTTGATAAATTTCGCAAAAAGTGTCAAGTTTTCGACGTCGATGCCATACACGGACGTTTACGCACTTGAAGCCTGTCTCAGTGTCATATCGAGCGCACGTGGCCAAGAGGTATAGCTGATTACTCCGATATATACACTCGCTAATTCCGAGCTTCTATTCCCAATCATCGATGAATTAAAAGCTTCGGCAAAGTTTAAATCGCCTATGTCGTTACGCACGCAAGAGGCTCTTTATCGCCCTGAGGCACGTCCCTGAGACCATCATTGCGCTGGACAATTCCGACGCCGCGGTTGCGGTTTCTCATCGTGGCTTGTGCTCCCCGATCATTCCAGTGTTTACACCTTACGCGAGGAGACTGGCGGACTATCTGTTGCAAAGGGGATACCCGGCCCTGTCGATGGCCTATCCGGTTGTGGAGAAAGAGAGACCTAGAATCCGCGTCATTATTCATGCAGGAAACACGGAAGAGGAGATCGATTCATTCACCAACGAAATTCTGTCATGGGCGGAACGACAAGTGAGTGTATCCTCACCCACACAAAGTGCTAGTGGCAGCGTGGGAGCAGGAAAGTGTTTGGAGGCGAGAGTGAAGCTTTAGAAGCATGCGCAAATTGTTTGTCACAGAACTTGTTCATGGCGTCTTTATTCGAGTCTTCCAGGTATCAGCCACCGACCGGGTCCGAGCAACAACGTACTTTGTGGTTTGAAATTGTACGTACTTCACTGATAAGAAGAGGTTTAGCCCGCCAGTGCACCGTCTCATTAGAGTTCGAGTCCGCACGAGCCTGTTGGTTTCATGGCACTAGCAGCGACTCGAGACAGTACTGAGTACTGAGTGGTCGGTATGCAAATCCACAATATTGTGTCTCACTTCCCTTCGAATAGAAATTACGGTTCCAAAGCACGAGGCGTTTCAATTTCTGATGAAATAATAATAGTTCAACAATACCTTTGGTATTTCCGCAGAGAAATGGTCATAGACCTTCTAAATAATAACAAGTTTGTAGTGCGATATCAAGCAGCGATGCGCCCGCGCCCGGGCAGATATATGCGACATCCACCTTGTTCGACGGTCCTAACCCAGTTCATCCTGGCCTCGTCGCCCTCCGTCGGCTGCCATGGAGAGCTACTGCTAAGTATGCCGGGAATGAGGATGGGGACATGGAAGACGCCGAATTCGTGACACTAGCTGATCGTTTTACCGCAAGCACAGTGAGATCCTTGCGTCGGTAAGGAACGTGCTCGGAAATACTTAGAGCCAGCGATTAACCAGCGTGGATCCGAGAGGCACGCGTGAACGTCAGCTTGACACGCCGATTGAAGCCCAATTGCTTGTAGTCAACATGAAACGACGGGCGGGCTTTTGAAACCGTGTTTCAAACTCCGCACAACACGGTTGCGGGTGGTCACGGTATATGATTGGTCTCTCGTACACTCTCGGGCTTGACCTCGGGGAGCCCGAACATGTCGTGTTGGTTGTACTACGCTTCATCTCCCTCTCCGAGTCATTCGGATACATTCCATTTCAGCGATCGTCAGCACTGGATGGCAACTTCCTGATTTGTGTTCTGGGTTTGAAACGAACTTGAAGACCTGCTTAATTTGGGCAGCGACTCTCCTTTCTCGAGTGAAGACGTGACGCGAGGCTAGCGGAGGCATCCTTCGAGGATGCCTCCGACGATCTTTGTATGGTTTCTCGCTTTCCGTCCAAGAGCGGGCCCGTGCGTCATCGCTCTCCAAAGGATATAAAGAATCCCATCTTCTCGTCTGCACGCCTTCCCCCCCCCACCCTCTTTTTGCTCTTCCCTCCACATCCACCTACTTCGTCCCTTCAGATTCCCCTTCGTCATCGTTGCGGCGCACTATTTACGCCAATTCCGCTGACTCAGACTTTTTGGCTTCCCTTTCTCCCGCTCGAGCGTCCCCGATTCACCGCTATGTGCCCTTCCCCTTCCTCACCGCCACAAACTCCCATAACGACTTTAGACGAACTCCACACCCCCTCCGCTGAATCCACCCTACGCTCTGAGGAACACTCCATACGACCGCAACTCGACTCGCCGTCGTCTAACCAGCCTCCCGCGCCACCCACACCGCCAGTTTCATCCTCTCGCCACACCACCGTCAGTACCAGTACACCCATGTCTGCGATCCATTCAAAAGTCCAGCCTAATTCCCCCTCGCAAATCCTGTCAACAACTTCCATCTCAATTAATAGTAATCCTTCTTGTCTCTTATTTCCAGAGCCCGCAGTTCCATTACGGCGCGACCAGCCTGTAAAAGTTTCATCTCGGTCGCTTGGTTCCGGTACTGTAGACCAAGTTTCTTTGTCAGCGAAATTTCGACAGTCCATCACACGTACGTCGCTTGGTTCTGCAATCGGTAGCGCTTCGATGACACTCCTTTCGTACAAGCTTCTTTCAGCTTTCCAGGTGCCTCGAGCTCCGTGACTACATACGACCATATTTTCCCGGACCCCGCAGAACCTCATTGCACGTTAACTACAGCATCATCGACTGAATCGATTTCTGTTACTTCTCAACAAACGCCGAATATCTATATCAATGGCCTCCCTCCTCATTTCTCCGAACAAGAACTCTTCGCTCTCGCTCGACCATTCGGTGTTATTAAAAGCGTTCGGACATTCACACGGCACGTGAGCGAGAAACCTACGTTGGTCCTTCTAGTCTCTGTCGTTACTGATGGCGCGATTGACCTCTTTTTTTCTGTTCTAGGGGTTATGGATTCGTTCTGTGAGGCCGTCTTGAAATTTTGCATGATTGGTGACTCACTCAGATATCCCCACTCCGTAGATTCTACGACGTGGATTCTGCTCAAAGGTGTATTGAAGGACTTCGAAAGGACCGTAACCTTCATCCATCATTTTCCAAGGTGCGTTAGATTTTGATTCCAAGCCGTCTTTTTAACGTCATCGTAGCAAGTACATCGGATCCCTGGTACGGAATACGCTCAGCACAATGCCGTTCAGTCGACCGATCAAGACGAGAATAGCTTCAAGTCGCGCATGGAGAAACTCAAGGACGCTACCTCGACCAATCTCTACATCGAAGGGTGAGTGATCCTCCCTTCATTGAGTTACAATTACTTAAATTTACCCCCAAGACTCCCGTTGTCAATAGACGAAGAGGTACCGTTTGATAGTGCCACCGAAACTGACAAAACTTGATAACGCGCGGTTGTACAGAGTCTTGCTACTTTGATACTGCCCTACAAGATCAAAAGTTGTCGCTTCTTTAAGACTAAACTGAGTAACCCTCCCCGCATCATCGCCTTCGTCCGGTATGTGTAAATATTTCTCCTGCCTCCAGTAGGTACCTAACCGTGGGCCAAAGTCTCGAAACTCGTACCGCAGCGGAGGACACTATCGAACGTCTACACGGAAGGATGGTGCGCGGATTGCATGATCCTGGTTGCAGAATTTCTGTACGCTTTGCTGATAGCGCTGAGCAACGAGAACTCAGAGTTTGTGTTTTTACGTTTCGTTAAGCAACTCTTACTCAAAAGGAGGTTAATCGCAGCGTGCTGAAAGGACATTGAAGAATGGGGATCAATCTCCTTCACGGTTAACTATCGCTCAGGCTGCCCTGCTCAACCTCCGTGGCCAAGAAATTCAAGCAAATATCCGCGACGTTACGGGGGGTAAGCCTCAGCGCTTCAGCAACTCGCGCCCGGACAGTCAGGCCACTTTCTACCCTAACTCTGACTCTGGGTTGCTTCCTACATCTCGTTCGTTACCTTCCAAGCTGTGTTATACATACAGCGAGTCGCCATTGCTATCCCCGTCAGATCTCCAAAGCACATCGGAGATGGACACCCTACTCCAATCAATACAGAACATGGGCTACGAAGACGGATCGTTGGACAGCACGATAAGGAGTTTGGCTCTCGACAACGAATACCTCATGGCGCAACAGGCCCACCTTCGGGCCCTCGCAAGTGCTGCATTGCTGTCGCCCAACCCACTTCCCATCACGCTGCCTCGAGGACATACTCAGGCACGCAACGGCTTTACTCCCGCCGAGGAGCTCCTTCTCGAAGCCCACACGCAACGCCTCCAATTGCAGGCACAATTATCACAATCCTCCCCAACATTCGAGCCGATGCCCTCGTTGAGAAAACCCAGCGCAAACGTTCGAAGTTTCGACCCTGCGTCTCACGGACCATTCCAAGCATTAGGGCTTGCTGGAAAGGCGATGTTCTGTCAAGATACTTTGCCTACGATCTCGGAGGACGACTTTCATGCCATGGGTCACCCAGCCCGTAGCTTCGCGCCTACTTCTCACGAGTTTCAAGGAATAGTCGACAGCTGTCCTCCTAACGTACCCGCTACGACAAGCACCATATTTGTGCGTCCACCTAGCCGTGCCGTCAGCATCGTCCCGCCACCACCAGATTACGAAGAGACTGGGAGGCGACCAAAAGGCCATCACCAACGTGCCGAGCGATCAATAGGGTCCAAGCAGATTCCATGCCCTTCTTCATCGTTTAACAATCGCCAGTCTATTCCGTCGGGCGAAAGCAAACCGCATCCTTCCCTACTGCAAGCCTCTACACGCCCGAATAATATCAGCAACGGCCACAATAGCAATACTAGCACTATTTCTTGTGACAAGAATATTGAACTCAAACATACCTATATGTATTCACATGGCGATGCTCGAAGCAGCCCTGAGGAAGACAATGGCCCACGGTTCCGCTCCTTGCTCGCATCACACATCTACGCCAAAAAATCCCCCCAACTTGGCGAGCAGCGTTCGACAGTCAAGGAAGGACCGAAGTCTCCCGCCATCGTTTCCCCTGCGCTCACCTACTCATCCCGTACACCGTCGACATTGAGTCCAGCCACACCGTTCTTTGGCTCGTTTGCGGGCAGTCAAGATGTCTTTGAGGTGATGACGATGGAGCACGAGGATGTGGCAGAGAGAAGGCTGAAGGCGAGAGTAGCTAACAAGTGAGCAAGTTGCAGACTCATACCGTTGCGTCGCCGTAGTGTTTTTTTATTTTTGGAAAGAGGCTGTCGCGTTCATCGTTTTTTATTAGCATATGTTTTCACGACACAACCCAGATTAGTCCATACTATGAGAAATTTTGGAGTCGTACATCTTTGGGAAACATGCGGATGGCAGCTTTGCTGACTGGACACAAAGCTACCAAAGAGGTGATTGCTTGTTTTGCATATTGCAAGTACGAGACTCGTTGAGGTGACGCTTGTCACTTCGGGGCAAACTATGAATAGGTACTCGTAACTCAGCGAGGACAGTTGCTTATATATCCTTGTTGATCCAAGAGCCAAGACTCTTTGGCGGATTAAGGCTGTTCGAAAAGAACAAGGTGGACATGGCCCTCCGGCGGTGTAGGTTGAGCAGTGACATTTATTATATTTGCTGAGACCCTGCCAGTGTGGAAAGTGAGGATGAGAGCCAAACGTCAACGTGACAGTAACGTGACGCTCTCGGGCGGCATTCACGCTTTTCTGCTCTGACAACTACCTCGATGCTGGTTCGCTCCGACGGCTCGAAATCCTTGACGCACATAAATTGTAGGCCCATCAGGCAACTACCTGTGTCTCTGGAACTGCCCATCACTCGTCTGGATCGACAAGATGTCCAACCTGCTCGTTGCATGGTACGATCCACCAGGCTTCTGGTATATCTCTCGAAGGCCGCGGTCACACTTTCAGATCGCAAGAAAGGCGTCGAGTGCGATGGCACCGACCTTCCCCTCCGGTCACGTATTCGCTCAAGAAACTGTACGTGGGCGAGAACCGACAGACGATTGCCTCCCGCCGCTCACGATTCTAAAAGAATTCCGCATATCTCCTTTAAAAAACTCCCTTGCTCTTTACCTCAGGAAACTCGAGGAACTCTTCGGTATTCCCCGTTTTGGATTCTCGGCGCGATCGCGAATCGTGATCTTGTCGCCGCTGGCCACTTTGAACCCTGAAAGTCGGGGATGTTGGGCGAACGGACGGTGCTGATTATACGATGCCGAGTTACGATTGGCCAAACGGTGTACGTGTGCATTGCTGGGTTGCTCGTACTCCGAGTCAGGGAAGTCGTTGCCGCCGTTGCGGTTGTAGTGTGGTACTGAAGAGCCGTCGTTTCTCCGAGTCCGTCTGTCACTTTTACGTTCGTCTTCGGACCGGTTATTATCGTACACTAGTACTTCTCTTGGTATTATGAAGCCTTGCATGACTGGCAACGCAACTGTATGTACCTGATATGTACCTACTAAGCTGGCTGGCATGCTCGAACACGGCTTGGCTGATGAGCGGAGAATGAATTGGTCGAGTTGGAGAGTGGGCGGTTTCGGCATTTTTAGTTGCTTGTTTTCACGCCTTCCATCGCTCGTTCTCGCACCACTTTCTTTACACTCCTTCACCCTCATCTTTTCAAACGTTCATCGCCATGTTCGGTCGCCGTGTCCTCGCCACCGTTGCCTTGATCGCCGCTGGTGCTCAAGCACAGCTCTCCATCACCAACCCCAGTCCTACCTCTTGGTGGGGTACGTCCCGAAATCCCGTCTCTACACCCCATCTTCTGATTTTCTTCTCCATCAGTCTCTGGTTCTTCGAACACACTTGCCTGGACCTGCAACACGTCTCCTTATTCCGAGTATACTGTTGTGTCAGTTGTCTTGTCTTGATTCCTGCGTGTGAACGTCGTGACTGACTCAGATAATGGACTAGCCTGACCAACTCGGACACTACCATCTTGTCTGCCCCTCTCGCCTTGATCGCCAGCGTACCCAACTATGACTGCTCCTTCACTGCCAACCAACAGCAGTCGACCTTGGCTGTCTCGTCCACTTGGACCATCTCGCTCGCGAACAACCTGAACCTCACTGACGTGCGTCCCTCTTCTCCATCCACTTTTTTTTTGACTTGGTTTTGGAATCCAACGTGCTCAATGGATGTTTGTCATGCAGATCTACGCCTCGACCCAGTTTGAAGTCAAGGCGGTTGGTTCTCCCTATCCCGTCACGACCTCCGCGGCGGCTGGTACCGCGACTAGCTCTGCTGGTTCGGCGTCGTCGACTTCTGCGAGTAAGACCGGGGCTGCTTCTGCCAACTACATCCCCGTTGGCATGGGCATGGCCGCCGCCCTTGTCCTCGGTCTCGTTGTCGCGTGAGGGTGATGTGTTGATGGGCCATCGGGAGCAAAAAGGCATCGTCACGGACTTATCATGGACTCCGAGTATGATTTCGACACTCCGGATGCTCATTATATACCCTACGCAGACATGTCATGAGTGGGATGATTACCTTTTCTTTTCTTTTTTTGAATATTGGGATGCGGTTTCTTGTCTTCGGACTAATTCTTTTAAATTCCTTGTACATGGACATGACCTCGTTGATAATTTTAATTCCCTCTACCTCGTTTCTTTCTCGACCTGTTGTTGTTCCGAGTCGTGTCGTGTTGCGATATGGACGGCGTTTCTACTGTCTGACTCGGATGTCGACATCTATGCCTTACGATGACTTCGGAAGGCAGATGAAGAAGAGAACGGGTCCGGCGAGATGCGGACCTGAGTGAATGTATTTAACGACTGGTAGGTGGATTAATACATGATATGAGGTAACGATGAGATGGGGGGGGCCCGTAGGGCCGCCGGCCCGAAGCGCTGCTGCGATCCTGGGCGGCGAGGCGAG
>JBBPQL010000329.1:0-31453 GCA_038092515.1 Boletus subparvulus | reverse complement strand
CTACAGACGACAATCTGCTCCTGCCGGCGAGAACCTCGAACAGCAGCTCGAGAATCAAGTGCAGTTCGGGAAGTCCAGCGAGCCACGCCACATGAACTTCAAGTAACGGGTCAATAAGCAATGAAGGCTGGGAATCAGCCACAGGACTGGACGCCGTGTATGTTTAGTGTACTTGTATGACTTGGGCATCTTCCAATAGTGGGAAGCTAACGTTACTTATCATTGGATCACCTTGTCACTCATCATGATGTATGTAGTACTACACATATTGACGGTGTGGGATTCAACGAACACAAATTTGGCACACTCATGCTCAGGGTTTAGACCCGATGGCACGAATTTCTGGCAACACCGCCAACTCCTTCACAGTCACCGCCAACTCCCCGAATCTGGATCGGTGGCAGCACGGATCGGAGAGCTGGAGTGGGCCCGCCCCTGCTACACGCCTCTAGCCGTATTGTACAGGTATTGATCTTTGGGGAAGGGTACCTGACGGACGCCGCAAGTGGGTTGATGACCCAATCTCCCCGACCGTCCGCAAATATTGCACCATGGCTTCGTCCCTCGCCATCCGGCAAGATCAGACTGTGACATCTCCGCGCTCAATACTGCGGATCACCGCAGAAGGAGACAAACAGCTCAAACTAAGGACCTCGTCCCCTCGCTTGCCAAGTGTAGCGGGAACGTCGTTACTCGTAGACGGCCAATAGTCTGTCTTTTACTGCGTATCAGTACACCCTCTCCATAGTCCGAAACACAGCACCATTGCAGATACTCCGATACAATCTCATATCATAGCCTGAACACCAAAACTAGAGAGTGCCCCCAAAGCAAGGCCGAGCATCATACAGAACCACCCGGTGTTGCACGTCTTCGCGCCGCCCCTTTAGCCTAGGACGATGCTCAAGGGATGAAACGGCGAGCAAAGCTAGGGATACAACATAGCCGTGCGTGTATCCCATTATTAGCATTATGATCATGAAAAGGAAATCGTATCGTATCCAGCGTCGTGATACACGCATGTCCAGTCGAGTGAATACCGTTCTTATCCAGCGTCTTGCCGTTTCGCTGCCAGTCCTCCATGACCGCTTCTCGCTCCAAGTGGGTCACGGCGAGCGCGATGGGCACTTCTTTCTTCCCGAGGACTTCGTAGAACAATCTGTAGTTGCTTTTTACGGTTGCTGTGATCCTGTTCCCGCCTATATAGAACAGGAACAGGCTCCTTTTTCGGCCTTTCCGCACTTTTTCCGACTCGCGGCTCGCTATAAAAAAGTATTATTAAATTAAGGTCCATGCATGAGGAACACCTTAACGGGATAACCGATGATCCCACCGTTTGCATTCACCACAAGACCATCACGTACCAGTTATCTACATCCTTATCTTCCGGCTCCACCGGACTGCGCCTAAGGCTATTAATAGGCCTAGGTCCAGGGTGATTCATAGCGATTGGTGTTGTGAAGCACTAATATCTGCGGGGGTCTTCTCGTTTCATCGTGGTGGGTCGTGGCAACTGGCAAACCCTGCATCCTGCATTATCGGTGCACGTATGTCAGTAGGACATGAACTCTGGTGTTGGTATCCACTGATGTAGTGTCATTTGATACACATTGATTGGGTTTTTCATGGGCAGGGTGCGAGCACGAATTGAAGAAAAACAGGAGCAACCTTTCAAGAAATGCTGTGAAAGTTTCACTTTCACGTTCAAGGGACTCGTCGAGTTGTGCTTTCCGCTACCACTATGAGCTTGCCAGTGATCCGCATGTCAATCCCGGCAATCAATGATACACAGGATCGAGAAAGGAGCACAATAGTGACGAACAAAGTCTCCGAGGTCCTCTGCGTGACTCTCAAACTCTTTAGTACATATCACCAATGACCATCACGAACCAGTCGCCTGCATTCTTATCTTCCTACTCCATAAGGCTGAGCCTGAACCCACGGTTGATTGATAGCGATTTGTGTTCGGCCCGGGAGTCTTCTCGTGTCGTTATGAAATGCAGGCACTCGGGCCATCCTACCTCGTGACCACAACATTCACGAAGGGTTGGCGGGATATAGACCCGTGCTGAAACATAGGTGATTTGATGGTAGATGCGAATACAAGAAAACGAAAACACAATGCTCGTAAGCAGTCAATGGTAATTAGTCGGTGTACACGATCGAAGCGGGACTTCTGTCCGAGTCCGAGTCGAGTCAGAGAAATGTCATTTGAGTTGACCGGGTAGTTCTCACCGCTTTTCCACACCCTGGACACCATGTAAGTGATATAGCTTGCTCAACAATGGCACAATGAAAAGACGAACCTTGTGCATCCAGCTTATTTGCGCTTTCAACTCTGTGAGGCCAAAAAGCAGGATGACTTCGTAAACCAAGTCATAATAAACAATCCCATAAGGTGACACTTGTGGTTGCAGAGAGTGCACAAGCTTGGAAGTATTAGCAACTACAGTGCACATGTTGGTGAAGCGTGCTTGTATTCGAGTCCACCCGTCAGTGATACGCATTAGCCACTTTGTCGCCAGCCCTTACCAGGTTCCTCATCCATCCATTGGGGATCGAGAAGATCTCCACGATATGCAAGAATGCTAACCTCCAATCTTTTCAATTCAGAGCGCGAAGCACACTCCGCAATAAATGAACGTCGGAATTCTTGCTGCTCCGAGACTTGGATACCCTATCAGACGACTGAACAATGAGTTGACATAAATAGTAACCAGTACAGACCCTCTGCAAAATTGACCCGAATGCATTTGGCAACGATACGCCTCCCGATAATGAAGCAAATTGCGTGTGTTCTCTCTCTCGGTGATCGGGAAGGGATTGATCATATTCACAAGTACATTCTACACCATATGTGCACTTCGATGTTCGCGAAGTGACCAGGGGTGAAATGTAGGAAGACACAGCACCATCTGCGACGGCCTTGTTACTGAAGTGGTGATCAGTACGACAGAATCACGTTGATACGCCACATACACCTGACTCAAAGGCCTGCATAAGTGCACCTCGGAAAATGCCGGGTGCAGCTGAAGACTGCGATACAAGAAATCACTGGCGGCATAACCGCCGACGAGGAAAGCATGCTATGAACGGAGCACTATCAAACCTTCCACAGAATGCAATGTCGGAATCAAGCTCACCTTGATTTGGATCTGCGACCCTGTCGCTGCTTGTCGCTGTTTCTCGAAGGCATTGGCGATCGCCTCCACAGAGGGTTCAAAGAATTTTGCGACGTCTTCTCTGTACAAGCGTTCGAGGGTCAGTACTATGTGTTCAGTATGAGGAGCCCCCCTTACCCAGCCAACTTGAGCTGACCAGAGCGAATATCATACTGGGGATCTTTGTCACGTACGGTTCCAAACTTGATGTATTGGGGATCGTCAGCATCGCGGAACCTGAGTTTTGTGGTCTGGTCGAAAATCTCTTTCATCTGCTGGACCATGTCAGGTTCTCCGTATTGCGAGTTGGCAAGTTTCGCTGTGGTAGAATGTGATGTTATTTATAAGGGTCCTCGGAATAATGAAAAACTACAGACCTTTGAGAAACAAGTGCGCTCTTTGCGTGACGAACACAGATCCTTGAAGGCGACCTAGAACGGCAATGTTTTAGAAAGAGCTTAAAATGTCCCGGACAGTTTTACATTCTGCAGGTGCAATCTCCTTGAAATCTCTTGGAAGGGATAGCTTGACGGAGTAAGCACTCAAGTCGATGGTACCTCCTCCAGCATCGATGATGACGATCCCTTGGTGTTCCAACTCCTCCTCAGCCTCTTCTTCAAACTCGTCGGTACTAACAATGGGGAGTTTGGAAAGCGAGTCCGACGACAATAAATGGATGACGCAGAAATGAAGACTAGCCTCCCCTTCCGTCAGTAGATGAATTCGACTCGCATGTTTTTTGCCAGGAATCAGCCCAGCAAGCTTAGCGGCGTGTCGGATCTGTTGTTGCTGTAGCCCCTCCCATCCATTCGGATGGGTGAGGATGAACTCGATGTTGTTTTCCATAGACTTCCACATAGAAGCACCACTGGCATGAGTTTCGATGATGTAGTTGCGAGCACAACTGAAGAGATAGCGCATGAAATCCCCGAGCACCTGGACGGCGCTTTTACCCCTGGGAAGGGGTGGGATGTCCTCATCTTTGATGTGCGACGATGCCAAGTGCTTTGCCCGCAAGTGAAGTTTCCACCTAATAACATCTCTGTAAACGAATGAATGATAACGAATTGCCTCTGCGGAACTCACCATTCGAGCTTATCCCAATTTTCTTCTTCTGCTTGATCGATGATCTGTTGCTGCAGCGCCTCGGCGCCAACAGCTCTCACGGCACCTTGACGGTCATAGTACAAGATGGACGGTATCTTGCTATCGCCCCCGACGTGTTCCTGGGCAGGGTACCTTAATGAGCTACGCGTTAGTGTCCCCCGCTTCCCCACAAAGTTTCGCCTACCTCGAAACTCCGTGAATCATTGGAACCTCTCCAGGATCGAGTATGCAGTACGAGACCCCACTGTACGTCGTCCCAACGTCGAAAGCAAGCACTAATTTGCGAGAGAGGCCACGGTACGGCTCGCAGGAGGACATGCTGTGGGCTCACGGCTGTGCGAGTATCCTAAGGCAGAGAGACTTGGAAGCTGGGAAGCGCACGTACTCGGGAAACCCGGCAAGCCACCACAGACGGACACGGGACAGGAACGTGGCTGCCATGCGTCAACGCCTTAGGCACGTTGAGTCGTTCTTTCAAGCATCTACATATTACTATATGACTCGAACATAGTCCGCATGCCGGCAACAAATAATACACAGAAATCGAGAAAGGAGCACAGTACACCTCCGAGGTCCTCTTCGACGAGTCTGCGTGACTCAACTACAAGTCTCACATACAACGACATTTCGCTGTGGCTGCAGATCACGCCGGTCGCTGCAAATACATGGTATCCTCGTACACCACCGATGCAGGGCTCCTGCAAGTGGATAAGCACAAGTCTCGGACGCAATTCACGATTCAACGTCTGCTTACCTGACTTGCACGCCCTGGAGAGAGCAGACGAACGTCAAATTAGCACCAACAGCGACGGTCCACGCAAAGACATACGTTATCGATCCAGCTTATTTGCGCCTTGAGCTCTGTCAGACCAAAGAGCAGCACGACGTAAAACAGGATGGAATAGTAAGTTCCTCCACCATCAGGAAGGTGATGGGGTTGCATGCTTCCAGCGAGCTTTGACGTGTCCGCACGCACGGAGCATAATGTCGTGTAGGCGTCTTCCAGTTTCAAAACAGAACGGTAAGCGGCATCAAGCTGGGACTGTTTGCTACAAACTCACCGCGCTCCGTGTCCACCCAGGAAGGATCCAAGAGTGTACCTCTGTACGCTACGATATCTACATGGATACTACCACAGTGGGAAAGGTCAAACTCTTCAATTATGAAGGGTTTCTTGAACTCTTGCTCTTCGGATACCTCTGTACCCTTTGTGTATGGACAGGATCTGTCAGTGAAAACTCGCGGGGTGGGGAAGGCTGACCGACCTTCTTTAGAATAGACTCGAAGGCGTGGGGCACTTCCAGGTAACCAGTCATGCCTTCAAATGCATTCTCTCTCCTCGCAACATGTTCAGGGTCGTGTTCATTGTATAATGCATTGCACTCGGTTCCGTAGGTGAATCTTGCAGTTCGAGATGAGACGAAATGGTCAATAAAGAACGAGACGGCCCCGTCAGCCACAGCTTTGTTGCTAACAGCAACCGTTAATTGGAATGTCGAGGGTATTGACAATCAGACTTACACATGTTGACGAGGACGACAAAAGGTGATGTCAAGAGTATTCATGTGGTCCATGAGCTTTGCGTACAGCCAGTCACTTGCCGCGAAGCCACCAACAAGAAACACGCTCTAGTCACGACAATGAACGTATCACTTGGCACGAAAGAGGGCATGAACTTACGGTAATTAACATTGAGGCAGCTGATCGTTGCTCCTCGAAAGCTGCGATGATCTCTTCAACCGAAGGTTCGAAGAGCTTGGCTACATCTTGTCTATTGTTTTCGATGAGACGAGATCTCTTATACGTCACAATGCTTACCCGGACAGCTTCAGTTGGCCAGATCGAATATCATACTCGGGATCTTTGTCCCGCACACCACCAAACTTGATGTATTGTGGCTCGTCCGCATCCCGAAACCTCACTTTAGTGGACTTATCGAAGATCTCTGTCATATTATACAGGTTCTCCTCGCTTCCGTAACGCGAGTTGGCGAGTTTAGCTGAGGGAAGGACATATCAGAAAGAGCGTCTCAAAGACAACGTGACTAACCCCTCAAGAAAGCGTGGGCACGATACGTGACGAAAACGGATCCCTGAAGTCGACCTATTTCCGTGTTTCTCGTTTAGCCTCGGCACTCCAGACTCACTGTGAACTCACACTCGGCAGGTGCAATTTCCTTGATCGATGTTGGAGACAGTTCCATAGAGTATGCGGAAAGGTCGACGGTTCCACCTCCGGCGTCGATAATAATGATGCCTTGATGGTCAGGTTGTTCCACCTCCTCCGGTTCGTCCGAGCATAATATGGGCGTCGCGTTAAACGCATCTGCTGTAAAAATATTGGTGACGCAAAAATGAAGACTTGCTTCTCCCTCTGTGAGAAGGTGGATCTGCGACTGGCCCTCCTCCCCAGCAGGAACGAGCCCGCCAAGCTCAGCAGCATGTCGAATTTGCTGTTGTTGTGGGCCTTCCCATCCATTCGGATGCGTCAGAACGAATTCGATACCCTCCTCAAATGACTCCCAAAGACAAGTGTGCGCTTCCGTGATATACGCTTTGGCGCACTTGAACAAGTAACCCATGAAGTCGCCTAAAACCTGCACGGCCGTCTTTCCCTCGGGAAGGGCGGGAATATCGGCGTCCGTAAAGTGAGATGCTTCGAGGTGTTTCGCGCGGAGGTAGAGCTTCCACCTGGAGCACGTTAGTAGCAATGCTACACTCTCGCGAATGTCCCCACCATTCGAGCCTCGTCCACCGCTCGCTCGCAGCTAGTTCAACGACATCTTTCTGTTGTGTTTCCGCACCGACTGCGCGGAGCGAACCCGCCTCGTCGTAATATATGAGGGACGGTATCCTGCTGTCGCCACCAGTACTGTCCTGCCCCGGAAACCTGTCTACGATATCAGAACCCCCCATCGCTGATACATGCCATCTCTCACCTCGATACCGCGTATATCTTTGGAATCTCGCCCGGATCGAGTATGCAGTAGGAAACCCCACTGAAAGTGGTGCCCACGTCGAATGCCAACACCAACTTGCGGGCTAATCCCCCGTACGGTTCTCGTGCAAACATGACGTTCGGTGGGGCAAGCGAGGGAGGTTAACGTGGGTGAACGCAAAGGCGATGTCGAGCTTATAATCCGGTGGGCATGTGTCCCCTCGATCACCCACGTAGGGCAGTGGTCAAATCCTTGATGAGCGCCGACTAACCCTGAAACGAGCGTGATGTGGGGCAGTGAGGGGGACATGAGTCGGATTTGAAGTCTATTGTGACCGCACCTACAATGTAACGTGTGTTGTGAATGCGGCACACGGCCATCACGATCTTAGGGGTGCATCGTGTATCATACGGATTCCAAACTATATCGAGAGATGATGTGTGTAGCCTTCACGAGGCACATTCCCTAGTATGTGGCGCCGCGGCGGCGATAGCATGAATGGGGAAACAGTCATGGTCAACACGAGTACCCTGGAGAACACATTCTGCCAGCGCTAGAGAGAGTCAGGCCACCTCCCTTTCAAAACTAAGCGCCAAGCGCGGAGGCCAGTGGAAGTTACTGTCATAGATTGGCTCAGTTCTCGTCTAAACCACGTTGTCTGAACAATAGAGCCCGTATTTTATCGACCAAAAAACCGTCGTAAGTTCCAATATGACCATCGTCCAGCATATTTTGGAACGGGAGTCGACCTGATGTTGGGCGGTGATGGAAAGGGTGACATTTGCCTTTTTGGATGCACCATTGACCAAGCACCAAGTTACAACGCAATTGAACGAGTCCGAGTCCGAGTCCGACAGTGCCATCCGAACTGGTCGTAGTACGGCGAACCGAGCACTACGTCTAATATGTTACTATTTTATTCTCTTTCTTGCTTTTCAACCCACCATTACAATTGCAATGCGAATCAGCGGTATCAAGTACTATCTTACATCCTCCATCAAGCAACATCATCGTACACCAACACGGCCGGAGTTCTTTCGCGTATCCTCGTCAGCCATATCCACGACACTAATCGGCGAAAACTCACCGGACTTCAGCCCCCTAGTACGACCCTTGGACGTGAGCCAAAACAAATCCCCAAGATGCACAGAAACACTCACGTTTTCCATCCAGCTCACCTGCGCACTGAGCTCCGTCAGTCCAAACAACAAGATCACCTTGATCTCCAACGCATAGTACGACGCCCCTTCGGCGGATCGTCTCGGCGAGACCGACTTGGCCAACTTGGTCGTGTCCGCACGTACCGTACACAGCGTCGAGAATTGATCTACACCATGCCCGATCAGACGACGTGGACGACCGGCGTGGGGCACGTACCTCGCTCGCTGTCCATCCATATCGGTTGGTCCAGGGATCCTCTATAGGATGTGATGGGAACCTCCAGGGAGTTACATGCCACTTGGGACGACCGACGAACGGCAAAGGTCTCTTGGAACTCTTGCTTCTCGGCCACACGCGTGCCCTTGCATGTCTCGCGTCAGCACGAGGACACCGTCATATCCCATGAGCTCACCTTCATTAGGATGGATGCAAAGGCGTTCGGAAGGGCCAGCTGCCCAGACGGTCCGCGGTAGATGCTCTTCTGTCTCGCACGGTGTTCGCTGTCGGTCATGTTGTACGGTACGCTGCACTCCGTGCCATAGGTCAGCTTTGCGACCCTGGAAGAGACGAGGTGGTCGATATGATACGATATTGCACCATCCGCGACAGCTTTGTTCCTGATCCAGAGGTGAGCCCGTCGTTCATGGCGCATCGTCTTAGAAAACGTACACATGACTATCTGGTCGGCAGAGATTGATGTTTAGAGCTTCGAAATATCTTCGGAGACTCGAGAACAACCACTCGCTTGCGGCAAAGCCCCCTACTAGGAAGACAGACTTGAAAAGTGTCAAAGGATGAGCGGGGGTAAGCCACAAGGTTCATCATACCGTGATGGGGATCGAAGACGCTTGTTGCTGCTTCCTGAAAGCATCGATGATCTCTCTAATAGATGGTTCAAAAAGGTCCGCAACGACTTTTCTAGAGCGACATCAGTATCTGGCCCTATTGGAGGAGGTAAACTTACCCCGAGAGCCGAAGCTGGCCCGAACGTATGTCATACTGTGGGTCTTTGTCGCGGACGGTACCAAACTTTATGTATTGGGGATCCTCGGCGTTGCGGAGACGAAGCTTGGTCGTCTTGTCAAAGATTTCTGTCATCTGTTTCAATATTTCTGGGTTACAATACTTTGAGCCTTCCAGTCTCCCTGAGAATACCATGAGCGTCGGCGTGCCAGCAAACGTATCTTGGAACCTACTTTTGAGCAGGACGGCAGCCCTCCGCGTAACCAATACGGATCCTTGTAAGCGACCTGGCAATCGCTACATTAGACGCTACGACCACCATGTATGCGTACTCACATTCAGCAGGCGCAATCTCTTCAAACGACGCCGGGGACAACCTCATCGAATACGCGCTCAAATCGATCGTTCCTCCTCCAGCATCAATAACGACAACGCCCTGTTCGCGCGGTTGCTCTTCCTCTTGTCCAGGATGCTCAGTAGAGAGGATAGGCATCCTCGACAGCGCGTCCGAGGCCAGGATGTTCGACACGCAATAGTGCAAGCTCGCTTCGCCCTCCGTCAGCAAGTGCACGCGATCCTGACCCTCGGGCGAACTCGACACGAGACCCGCCAGCGTGGCAGCGCGTCGAATCTGTTTCTGCTGTGGTCCTTCCCACCCGTTCGGATGGGTGAGTACATACTCGATGTGGTTCTCGACCGACTTCCAGAGGTTGATGCCATGCGAGTCTTCGATGTACTTTTGCATGCAATGGCACAAGTAGCGCATGAAATCAGCCAGGACGTCGACGGCGGATTTTCCAAACGGAATAGGGGGGATATCATCGTCGGCAATATGGGACGCGGCTAGATGCTTTGCACGGAGGTGTAGCTTCCACCTACCAATCCATCGTCAGACCATACGGAGGGCGGCCAGGGTTGAGCACGCACCACTCGAGCTTGACCCATTGCTCGTCCTCTGCTTGCTCGATGATGTGATCCTGCAGCGCCTCGGCACCAAAGGCACGAGGAGTACCATTCTGATCGTAATACACGATAGACGGTATCTTGCTGTCGCCGCCTACATGCTCCTGCGCGGGATACCTTGGGCGTGACCTCGATCAGCGTCAAGCACAAACGTGGTCTAGGTGACGAACCTCGTGACGCCTTGTATCTTTGGGACTTCGCCTGGATCCAGAATAGCGTATGAGACGCCGCTGTACGTTGTGCCCACATCGAACGCGACGACGAGCCCGCGTAAACGGCCTTGGTAAGGCTTTCGGGAGAGCATCCTAGGATTGTGACGTAATGTTGTTTGCTGGCGTCGTTATGGGACTCGGATAATGTGCCTAAGGTAGGGCAGATTCTGGACAACGGCCTTTTATCTGAGCGCGATGCATTCCAGGGCGTGAAACTGGATGTTGAAACGGCATTCATTAGCGTGGGCCCGCTATCAGCAGCACGGTGTTGAGGTGAGGATGATAGAAGTGCTCACCACGACATGGCAACAGGCTAGCAACGCCGAGTGACGAAATGAAAAACGCCAACACAACGTGTTTGCCCAGGACAAGCGGCATTCCCGAGTCACACACGAGGCAACGTCAGCACACACGCCTCTATAGCACCCCCGCCACATGGACAATCGAAGCGCTTCAAATGGCTGGCGACCACTAGTACCACCTTTGTCGCGAGCCTGAACCAACCAGGAATCGCTATGAACTTGTCGACGTTTGCGTTTACGCCATCTAAATACTGGGCTTTCCCCATCGCATTTGCGGGTCTACCTTGGGTCTTTTGGCGCGTCATGCGTCTCCCCCACATCAAGGGCTTTCTCACGTTTGGGAAGTCCAAGGAGGAGGAGGAGAGGGAGAGGGCACGGGAGGAGCGGGTCAAGAAGCTCGAGGAGTCGGTCAAGGGGGCCGCCGAAGAAAACCGAAAACTAAAAGAGGAGGTCGCCCAGCTGAGGGCGTCGCACCAGCGTGCTGTCGACGAGGCCACCGCCCTCGCGCAGTCGCTTAAGCGCACGCAGGAGGACAGGACAGCGGCGCAGCAGTCCCTGCGCCGAGAGGAGGAGGAAAAGGGCAAGGCACTCTCGCAGAGCCAGCGACTCACGAGCGAGCTCGGCGGTGTCAGACGCCAGCTCGACAGCAGGGACGTCGAGCTCAAGAACCTCCGCAACGAGCTCCAGCACTCGCACACGAAGCACGACGAGCTCACCACGCTCCTCGAGGCGCGCACCCGGGAACTGAAGGGTGCTCAGGTCTACCTCACAAAGGCCGACACGCTCTCTGGCGCTGAAGTGATTGCTCTGGTCGACGCTCTCAACATCGAGATTCTGCAGAGCTCCGCCTTTATCTCCGACTCCTTTGACTTTGCACGCCAGCCGGCGCACGCAGGCGAGATGGGGGAGGCCAGCACCAAGATAAGCGAGCTCATGGGCCCCACCCTGACACGTCTGCTCGGCACTGTATTGCATAGCGAGGACCCACTCCTCGTGCAAATCGCCATGCAGGGTGCAGTAGTCGAGTTTTCCCGCTGGATCATCATGACTTGGGACTTTGACGGCCTCCAAGCCGAGCAGCCGCTTGCAGAGATCTACAACGACATCCGTGCAACAGGTGAATTTCATCACGTCAACGCTTAACTTGCTCTGACGACCCTGTAGAATCGCAGGCAGTGGGCGGTCGCTGGCGTGCCTTGACACGTGCACATGCACAAAAGGTGGCCCAGCAGGAAGGCGACCTCCACGCGACGATGGTGGCCCACATCTCCGACACGCTCGTCATCATCCTTGTCGCCGCCGGATGCACCAAGAGCTACGAGGAAGCCTACCGCACATTCACGCAAAAGTTTGGCGAACGCATCTCCAACATTGTCAAGATGGCGACGCGGTTGAACAAGGCGATTGGTGAGGAGGTGACGTCGGCTGACTTGTGGCCTACAAATGCGGCGTCGGGTGACAAGTTCGACGGAGCCACCCTGGACAATTTCGAGACACAGGGGGAAGACTCGGAAGGGAAGCCCATACTGTGCACGACCGCACTAGGTCTGCAGAGGTCTGAAAAAGTGGTGCAGGGGGACGTCGTCGAGTTCAAGACAAAGACACTCTTGAAGCCAAAAGTGGCACTTGAATCACTGGCTGACGCGTTGGATCGAGACGAGGCATGATTCTTCCTGTCAGAACATTCGTAGATCTACACGGATGGGGGACGATATTTACCCATGGCATTAGTTCATTATATTTACCAGTGGTTTTCGATAAATTATCTGGTTTAATGCACAACGATGTCACTTGAGCAAAGTCTAGCAATGGATCGTACGAGGTCGAGCTGATCAGTACATACGCAAAGCCCCAAAGAATAGTCACACTAGGAGCTAGGAGGGGTATCCACCGATGGCGCATCGTCACCAGCAGCTCCCTTGTCAGAAGCAGGAACAGTCTTCTCCCATTCTTTCAGCGCAACCTCGAAAGACTCCCAGACCGATTGACCGAGGTGCACGCCACCAAGGTCTTTGTCGTCTGGCATCTGTCCGTCTTTCTGCTCCTCGCTTCCCGAGGGTGCGCCGTCTGGGGTGGGTATTCGCACTTGGGTTACTGCACATTCTCGGTACAAAGCGCCCGCCTTCAAGACCTCCTCAGCGGAAGTCGTCACAGTGGACGTTGACGAGCTCTTGAATGGGGTCGGAAGGAAGAGCACGTGCAGTATCGACTGAACCGTAGCCGTCTGCGATTTTGTCAACACTCTCAAGAGCGGCTGCGCGACGACATAGCTAAAGTAGACTGTGAGGAGTGGCGGGAAACCGAGCCCAAGAGCCACTTACATGACCGTCCCGAGGATGGACCGTCGCGCCTGCGTACCGCTCGCCTTCAAAAGGGTCGCGACGGTATCCGCGCGACTGATTCCAGGACAGACCGAAACAGCGACTATATTCGACTTTTGAACCTTGTCGCTCACGACGCGGACGGTCGTCTCGTCCGTTTTGGGCAACTGGCCGCCGGACGGAAGGGCGTCTAGCACGCGTTGCAGATGGCGCACGAATATGACCGTCTCGAGAGACCGCCGACCCTCCAGCTTGAGTAGCGGCGCGGTGGGTGGAAGGACGTCTGTGAGCGAGTATGTCAGGGAGGCGGCTGCGTAGAACGGGTTGACGACGTTGACGATGCGGATGTCACGTTCCACGGGGGCGACGAGCAGGACGGGGAGCAGCAGCGTCATCATCAGAAACGTGGCCAACGACGCCGCGCGTCGACGCGCTGCGAGTTCTGCAGGGTCGTCGGGGGCCAGGAGCGAGCCTATCGGAGGGTATTCGTGTGCGAAGACGATCGCGTCGAGACGGGTGTCCTTGCCCGTGAGGAACCCGGTGCAGAACGCGCGGACGGAGGCAGACGAGGACAGGTCGCATTCTTCGGCGTAAACGTGGTCGTTCTTGGTCGTGGAGCGCAGGAGGTCGACGAGAATCTGCACTTCGGGGTGGTCGATGGGTTTGGGGGAGAGTGCGATGACGCGTGCGCCTCGTTGAGCCAGGCTTTGGATCAGCGTCAGCCCGAGCGGGGTAAAGCCGCCCTGTGAGACTGGCATGAGACTAGGCATTGGAGAAGTGAACGACGCACAGTAACGAGGACGACGCGCGCGTGCATATCGCGCTCGCGAGTTGTCGTGCGTCCTTGTGCAAAGGCGCGAACGACGACGATCGCAAGGACGGATACGAGGACATGCACATAGTACGACGAAGGCAGCAGCGTATTGGCCACCGCGGCGAGTATCTTGAGCACCATGGTCACGGTGAGAGTTTCGCGGAGTCCAACCGTCTCGCGATCACCACATCGTCAATGTCGCTCAAAGTCCCCAAAGCCAACAACGTCCAGCTCTTCAAGGAAGGCTACAAGGTGCGATCATGCGCACGGATCGCTGCACACACTGACCGATCAGCGCAGCATCTGCAAGGGCTCGAGGAGGCCGTCCTGCGCAACATCCAGGCCGTGTCGGAGCTGTCAAATCTCGTGCGGACGAGTTTTGGGCCAAACGGTGCGTTGGACGATGCATCGTCCCCGGTCGTGCCACTCAACCGCGATAAAAGGTCGCAATAAACTCTTGATCAATCACCTGGGCCGATTGTTCGTCACGTCCGATGCGGCAACGATCATCAAAGAGGTCGAGGTCGTACATCCAGCTGCAAAGCTGCTCGTGATGGCATCGCAGGCCCAGGAATCCGAGGTCCGTCTCATCCGTGCTTGACCACGCCCTCCTGACCATGCCCAGATGGGCGACGCAACCAACACCGTGCTCATCTTTGCGGGCGAACTGCTCAAGAAAGCGGAACACCTCCTCATCATGGGGCTACATCCGAGCGAAGTCATCAAGGGCTACGAACTCGCATGCACGAAAGCCCTCGCTGAGCTCGAGAGTGCGTTCCTGTCAATGACGCGTCATCGAATGCATCTGACAGCCTTCCAGATCTATCGACATCCAGCCTCCCCTCTCCGTTCACGCCAGCTTCGCTTGCAGAGGCACTCAAGCCTGCCATCGCATCGAAACAATATGGATTCGAAGACACCCTGTCTGCGCTCGTCGCAGAAGCTGCACTGGCCGTCATGCCAAAAAACCCAAAAAACTTCAACGTGGACAACGTGCGCGTCGTCAAAATCATGGGAGGAAGCCTCTCCGGCAGCCGTGTCGTACAAGGCATGGTATTCGGTCGCGAACCGGAGGGCATCATCAAAAAAGTTACCAAAGCCAAAGTCGCCGTCTTCACCTCCGCGCTCGACATCGCCCAGACCGAAACCAAGGGTACCGTCCTCATCAAAAGCGCCGACGAAATGCTCAACTTTACCCGAGGAGAGGAGAAACACATTGAAAAGGTTCACCTCGCTCTCTATACTGTCACTTCGTGCTCACCTCGTACTAGATCTTCAAAGAGATCGCTGATTCTGGCGTCAAGGTCATCATCGCCGGGTCCTCCGTCGGCGAACTCGCCCTCCATTATCTCAACAGATTCAACATCGCCGTCCTCAAAGTCCTCTCCAAATTCGACCTCCGCAGAGTAAGCCGCGTCGTCAACGCCACACCCCTCGCCCGCATCGGCGTCCCCACCCCAGAAGAAGCCGGCTACGTCGATGTCTTCGAGACGACCGAAATCGGTGGAGACCGCGTCACGGTGCTCAGACAGCTCGGAGAGGGCGACGCGGGGTACGACGCGAGGGCGGAAAAGACGCGGACGGCGACGATCGTGTTGAGAGGCGCGACGGCTAACCACTTGGACGACTTGGAGCGGGCGATCGACGACGGCGTCAACGTGATCAAGTCGTTGCTCAAAGATCCGCGACTCGTGCCCGGCGCGGGCGCCACGGAACTCGAGCTCGGAAAGCGCGTGGACGCGTATGGGAGCGGGCTCAAGGGCCTCGCGCAGCACGCCGTGAAGCGGTATGCGACCGCGCTGGAGGTCGTCCCGCGAACGCTTGCAGAGAACGCGCTCGGTGGGGCGGAGGGCAACGAGGTCCTCAGTCGGCTCTGGGCAAAGCACGAGCAAAAGGGTGGGGAGGCCTGGGGCGTCGACGTCGAGGTACGCGTCTCGCATGGCTCCGTTGTCGCCCGTTACTCATCGCAGGACGCCAGGCCGAGCGGGATGGCACGCTGGTAGCCACCGATTACAAGATTCTTGATTCCCTCGCTGCCAAGTCATGGGCGATAAAACTTGGAACGGAAGCTGCAGTCTCGGTACTGAGCGTGGACAGCATCATCATGAGCAAACCGGCCGGCGGACCAAAGGTGCCTCAACAAGCAGGTAACTGGGATGAAGATGACTAGACAGGTATCACGCTTGGCGGGGCAAGTGCAAGTTTAGATAGACTGCAGTACAATAATAAATTTTGTGCCAACATGATAGCAAAGTACGCCGACGAAGGGAACACAGGCACTGGTAAAAGCCTAAACCATGACTTGATCATATCACCGATCGCATAGATATCCCAGAAGTAGCTCCTGCAATGCGATCTAGGACGCATCGACGCTTGCGCAATTGCCTCCACGACAGAAAGACAGACTCACACCAACTTCACACAACCCACGGGCCTCGACTTCCAACAGACAGCTCGCAATCGCAGAGGGGATCGTGCCAGGCAGGACTTCTGCACCATCTGCTTCACATTAAAGCAAGAACTCCAGTTCCACACCAAAGACTACTAGTAGGTAGTAGCGTCTCATCCAAAGTCCCGTTAGTTTGGTCGCGGGGATCAAAGCAACACCCAACAGCACTAGGATCCTCGGTGCCGGCAGGATCGATAATATGATCAGGCAACTGAGGCTTAGGAGAGTCGCCGAGGTACGTCAGACGACGCTTCACAGCAACCTTGGACACATATCTAATCATGCCTCTAAACCAAATCATTGGGATTAGTCATCAATTCCACACGTACCATCCCGGGAAGCAGATTTGAGTACCATGAGCGAGTCCTCATTGTTTAAGCTAGAGATAAGTAACATTAATCGAAGAAATTGACTACAACATCTCGCCAAATGGCAGCACGATCGACTCCAGGAGCTTCGTCATCGTCTCCAAGGACAGCTGAAAGCGTTCGGTAGGATACGAGACCTTGACCTACGGCTCAGTGGGGGGCACAACGTCGTTCTCTCCTCGCGGGGTAGGAGCCATCCACTCCAGAACGGTAGACATCTTCGGGCGCGCCTCCGGATCCCGCTTCATAAGTCGTCCGGCTATCTCCAGGAGCCTTGTGCGATCTGCCGAGGACCGACAGCATGCACACAATTCCTCCAACGTTCTGCCGCAACTCCACAGATCGGCAAGCATCGGCTTGTACTGTCCCTTGCGAACTTCAGGAGCAATGTAGTCTTTCGTACCGATAACACCACTGTATTCGGCATCTGGGCCACTGACACGAACGGAGAGGCTAAAGTCGATTATGGAAAGATGCCCGCCTTCTGCAGGAATGATGACGTTCTGCGGCTTCAGATCCATGTGGGCGACATTATGCTCGTGCATGAACGCGACTGCCTCGACGAGCTGTAGGGCCACAGACCACAATTGTTCGTTGGGATTATCCAACGACGTCAGCCAACCGCCAGCAACAGGCATTGATATCACGGTGCCTCCCTCAACAGGCCAGAATCGAACACCGGAGATCGTGTGGTTTGACGGCGACTCGATCTCCGTGAGGTATTGTAGAATCTGGACCTCCGTCTCTCGTTCCACGAACTTGAGGTATCCGTGCTTGTCGCCAGTTTTGCTTTCGATCACAGCAAGGTGAGGGTGCTAGGGAAAGCGTTAGCCCGAATACCATCGAAGACAAGAACTCGCACCCCCCATGGGATGAATTCGATCTTGTAATTCATCTGGCGCAAAATGTTTTGGATATCCTCGGCCTCGAAAACACCCAGATCATCCTCGTCCCATGACCCGTCTGTCCCTGCGCTTCTCTGCGTAATTGAGTCCATGATGGTACTGCCAGATGTTGCTGAGCTGAGCGACAGAACTCCACCCGCGGTGGCCTGGATGTCACCAAGGCTCTTTTTCTTGTCCTGGTCCAACTCGCCAGACAACGCATTGATTTGTGTCGCCAGATTGAACATCTCACGCAGAAAATTGACCTGTTCATCCACCTCTTGGAGATTGAAGTCTTTCTGATGAATGGACACCTGGGCACTTCCTTGAGTAGCTCATTACGACAATAGTGTGAACACTGACCGGCTTATTATCTTGTGCCGTGTTACCACCCTCGGTTTGCATTACAATATACCGAGACGCGACCATGCCAGCATCGACATAGATGGCCACCACGAAAAACCTTTTCTTCGAGCCAGATCGCAAAAGAAATCGTCCCGCACGGGCAAGAGCAGTCGCTTCAACAAGCATTCGGCAGCGATCCACCTCCCCCTTATCCGATATCACTTCAGAGATGACGAACGGAATCTCATATTGAGGAGCGACGACCATCCAGTCACTCCTAGGTGTGAATTTCCGAAAGGCATCCCGAGCTGACCTCGTCTCTAAAAATAGTGGAAAACTCCACGATTTCTCCCTGAAAGATCGTTGGCGACAAGGACATGTGAACACGAAGCAGTACCTACTGTTGGTACTTGAAGCCGTGAGAATCGTCGTGGATCTCGGAGAAGAACGGAGGCTGAATGAAGTGGACAGTGAAGTTACTGGCCTTGAGAGACGAGGAAGTCTTCCTGTCGGCGATCATCTCCGCGTCCTGATCGAAACATCGAAGAAGGCTATAGAACGCTGCAAATTCTCGATCGCTGATCACCGCGCGCATCCCCGTAGACGATGCGTGCTCATGATGACTATGGAGCCTGGAAAGGCGTTTAAAGCGATCCCGTATGCTGAATATTAAATCTCTGATGCGGGACTTGGTTGTGCCAGGCGTAAAGACGCGGTGAAACTGCGTTCCGTAGCTAAGCGCGTTTTGAAAATCCCGTTTCTGCGTAACATCATCGGTTGTCTGGAATGATCCCATATCAACTCCTGGAGAATGTCAGAACACACAAGGTACATACCCGATACACGCGTGGCTGCTCCAGAGCGTCCTGAATCTCCCTGAATGCAGATACCAGACGATCGATGTTGGTCGTGAGGATGCCACCCTGCAAATTCCTATTCACGTCTTCTTTACGCCATGCCTTCAGGTTCTTCGCCGTTACCTGGAGACATTTGAACAAGGTGCCGTGATCCTGCCTTAACTTCCCAATTGCCTTGTTCGACTCCCTGAATGCTAAGAAAGCAATGCAATGAGCAACATAAAGCACTCGGGACCCAAAATTGCCTACGATCAGGAATTTCAATGACTAAACGGACATAGTTATTGGAAAACGTTTCTGCTAACTGGCGAACCGTCGTTGTTATGGGGTCGACGTGCATCCTATTACTCTCCTCTAAGCATGTCCGCTTAGCTTGGTCTAGAAAGTCGTCGCTCTGCTGCAAGTCATCATTGGCGAGTAACACTGGACTGTTCAACCGGTAGAACTCGCAAACAGAGTAGGTAACCTTAGTAGTAGGCATGAGTTCAGCCGCATTGTCATCTTTTCGAAGACGAGTGAAGAACATGGCGAGGGAGTCATCAAGTTTAGCTGACACAGGCGAAAATTCGTTGGAAAGAAGGATCCAGAATTCAACTTCTTCACCTGCAAAATGAGCCGTAAGTACATGAAATGGTTAGATAGTAGAGAGAAAGTCGGAACAGTGCTCACTCATAGCGTCGGAAGCGTCGTAACTGGTGAATGTTACCTGGACCTTATATACCAGGCTGGTGGACGTCCAGTGTGGAATGCTGTGGAGATGGTGGACCAACGTCAAAGCTCGAACGTCTGACGGTTGCTTGTATCATAGTTGGACCCTAAAGCTTAAAGGGACGATTTGAAATGTGTGACGCCTGAACTGGCCTATATAAGGAAATGCAGGGTTTCCGCTTGTTGTTCTTTGTTTGCTATCGCGCCCCTTAGCAGATCCGAAGATTACCAGCGGTTCGTTCACAACTTCCTTAGATTTTTTGTATACTATTAACAATAGACCACCTGTAATTTTTTATACAGCTTGTTGTGATTGTGGTCTTTTAGGAGTTTGCATTGCAACCGACACTTGTCGCCTCATCGCTAACAGCAGGTTATTTATAAGACCATGGGCCTAAGCGTCAGTTTTGATTGTCGTACATTCAGCTACATAGCTGCCTTTTTCGGCCTGTCGCCTCACCTCGGCCACTGGCCTGGTAGACACGACCAAGACTTACAGCAGGTTATGTACAGTCGACTCTGTAATAACCCATACCTCATCATATAACCCATACTCTGTGAAAACATACAATTTTCCATTTCCCGTTCATTTTCAGTGCTTCCAGTCTCAATCAAAACCCATACTCTCCCATAAGCCATACTACCCCTGAGCCTATCCCAAGGGGTATGGGTTATGACAGATTCGACTGTGCTTATAAGACCATGATGGGGCCTAAGCGGCACACCCCATTTTACGATTGTTGCACAACGCCGACGAGTTGGGTGGGTAGCAATTCCCTATTCCTCCGAGTCTGACTGATTTCATTTTGGGTTGTGGACGAAGGTCGAACCTCCATCGTTCTTAATAAAATACACCGTACCACAGCCGCTCTCCTCGACGATCTACTCGTCGACTTTGATGAATCGTTTGGTGAAGAGGTCGTTGCGCTACGCCACACGGAATGTAAGTTCCTGGACCTTATGAGTAAGGAGACAGACAAGCTACGACACAAACCTGCGTTGGAGGGACGCCCGTGCCCGTCCCAACGACGCGCCGCCGAACGCAGCTGACAGCCTTCCAGATCTATCGGCATCGAGCCTCCCCTCGCCGTTCACGCTTGCTTCGCTCGCAGATATCCGCCCAATGCGATCCCCTTGAGGTCGCATAGATCCCGAATGTTCTTGTTCGATGATGGTCAGCACTTCATTGTGGAATGCCGGCAGGTGGACCGGGCTAAGGTTTGTACTTAGGCGTGAATGGACGCAAGGCCTCAGGGTTAGTAATCCTACTGCATTTAATTCACGGCGAAATCGAGGGAGCGTATAGAAACGTTGCACGAAATGGCTAGAAACTTGGTGTATGGCGTCTCACTGACACTTCCTCTGGTCTAACCATCGGGTGGGACGGATGTATTCAATGTGCAAAGTGAGTTTCTGGGCCTGTCGAGGGCTGATATATGATGGGGAGTCAAAGAACGACGCACAAGGAAACAGCGTGCAGAAGGCAGAAAAACAGTGCAAGGTGTAGCCTAAAACCGAAATTCACGCAGCACGGACTCGATCTTGATCCCACTCCTGCATAATGTCGCACTCTCGCCATTGGTAAATGGAGGGTGCAGCTGCAATGCTACCTCGGTAAGTACATAGTCAGTTCACGATCCTTCAAGTTCGGCAAAGGTCAAAACTGACCTTGCTTTTAGATATTTTGAGGCACCTTTCGCGATGTTGTCCGCCTGGATATAGTCGCCGCCAGCCGCTTCAGCAGTCGCTACAATTGCTTGCTGCAGCGCTTGCTCAGCGAGACGATTGGTTGTTTGCCAAGCATCTGTACCCTCTCGTCTCTTACCATTCTCCTCTCCCCGAGAACAAGATCGCTGATATTGCGCTTGAATTCCTGTCGTATAGCCTAAAAGAAGAAAGTAGAAAATGGTTTCACAAATTGGGCGCAAGCTTGCGATGAAGTCGATGGTGCTATGGCCCGACGGATCCGCCACGGAGAGGACATAGCGTGACGGGGCCGAACTGTGTTGATAGCGGGAAAAAGTCGGAGGTTTGGTACTTGAGTCGAAGCAAAAAAATTCAAACGAATTTCCGTCGCACAAGATACCATATATCGGAAAGGCACTGAATCCGAGGTTGCTGTTGGCGCAATCACATGCTATTATCAATATAGAAAAATGTCAAGATAGGGCACTGGTGTTGGCGGAGATACATACCATCTGCTTCGGCAATAAGTTGCGCTACAGCATTTAAGCGTTCATCGCATGACCCAACCTGTTTAACTTCGATGTAGACGACAGCGAGTCCCCCAAACACTCTGAATTGGTCAGTGTGGCCTTGAGTCGTGATGCGTCCTGGCATGATCGATTCGGGTGTATTGCTGATCAATAGACCAAACAAAGCAACAGTTCGATTGAAAAGCTATGAGAACGAGTTAAGATGACTGTTGTGGGGCGATCTCTAAACACTTGCCGGAGCCAGAAATCTGGACCTCGCCTCGTTCTTGTGATCGATGGGGGGTCCATATTGCTTCATGACAATTTCGATGTCTTCAATGATCGCTTTAAAGAAAGCATCGGGAATACGAGCACGATGCATTTTGAACGTTGGAGCGTCCCGCAGATGTAGGTTAGGTTGGAGGCCCACAAATGGAGCAATTTGTTTGTATGTGACTCTGGAAGAGACGTCCAGACCTTTGGCTAGAGAACCTCTTTCAAATGCAGCGATGCAATTTTGAATCACATACCAGCAAGTCTATCCTTCAAAACATCCAAGTCAAATTCATAGCGATCGATGAGATAGATGAGGGCGAGCGCAGCACTGCCCTGAGACAGGATTGCTTCATCAAGAGTTGCTTCAAGTTGAGCCGCGGACAAACGGTCGACTTCTCCTCGTCGTCGCTTCTTCGTTTGTACTTCCATGGCTTAGACTAGTCTTCCGTAGGTAGCACTTTAGGTAGGTGAAGATAGTTGTTCCACTCTTCTTAGGGGCTTAGACAAACTCAACATGAAAATCATTTGGTCTAGAATCATTGCAGCTTGCGTCATGGCCAAAAACAGATGCTTGTGGCGCTGTTATAAATCCCGGGCGTTCCCATTCGGGTACCACATCCGGCGCTGGCCGCCGCTATGCAATTACGAGCGGCAAGTTCATGCACACGGAAATGTGCCCGTGGATGCGTATGGGAATGGGCTCAAGGGCCTCGCCCAACATACCGTGAAGCGGTATGCGACCGCGCTGGATCGGAAAGGCCTGTCGATTTGAGGTATTGTCTCGCATGACTCCTAGTACCTCAACAAGCGGGTAACTGGAATGAAAATAACTAGCAGGTATCATTTGGTGGGGCAAGTTTAGCTAGACTGCAGTACAATAATAATTTTTGTGCCAGTTCCGACCAATGGATAAATTGATGATGGACCAACATATTAAAAAAAGAAAGCCGAGGGGAGTGCCGTGTGATTGGGAATTGTACATGTCCATGATAAATGTGCCGTAGACTGACAAGGTGAGAAAGAGATCAAAAGGAAGAGTGCCAGAGAAGTAACACAACACGAGCGTCCACCAGTGTAGAAAGATTTTGAAAGATGTCTCCCAATGAGCGTGTACATGCACCATCGTCGGTTTATCATTCTTCATACCCAGTATGTGTCGACTGGGATGGAGCTATGTCTTCCTCCTCCTCCTCCTCTTCCTCCAGGATCGGTGCTTCCATATCATCCTCTTCTACATCATTTTCTGCCTCGTAATCTTCGTCAAATATGACATGGAACTACATTTCGAGTCAGTGTCACGCTCGCATCCCTCGATACAGCGACGCACATGAGTAATGAGGGCCTTGACAAGTTTGTGCGTATGTCCCATATTGGCGAGGATGAGAGCAAAGTCGTTTTGAGGTGCTCGCAGCAGGTTCGGACTGAACACGATAGCGAGCGCTTCCGCTGTCATGTGGTTCTGCTCCTCAAAGTCGGTGACTCTGGATGCAACAGTAAGGTGAATGCGCTAGTTTTGCCAGGAAAAAGACGCACTTGTCGAGGTGTTCAGCAACGCGCTTCAGTAAATCAAAGTTGGCACGTGGTAGCGCATGAACGACACCTCGGATGCTCGACAACCGTGCATGCAGATTTTCCACTTCTGTAATGACACGGGGGATCAGACGGGTATATGGGACAAAGAAACCGACGCACTGATGGCTTCGATGATAGCAAAGTACGCCGACGCAGGGAACACAGGCTCTGGTAAAATCCTAAACCATGACTTGATCAAGTCACCGATCGCATAGATATCCGAGCTCTCAGTAATAGGTATTTCACCCCTGTTGAACGCGTCGCGGAGGGTATTGATTTCAGAAGTAGCTCCTGCAATACGATCTAGGACGCATCAACGTCAAAGACAGCTTGCCACCGCGACGGAAAGACAGACTCACAAATTCCAACTTCACTCAACCCACGGGCCTCGACTTCCAACAGACAGCTCGCAATCGCAGAAGGGATCGTGCCAGGCAAGACTTCTCCCCCATCTGCTTCGCGTTCAAGCAAGAACTCCAGTTCCACACCAAAGACTAGGTAGTGTCTCATCAGTACCGTTATCTTGGCCACGGGAATCAAAGCAACACCCACCAGCACTAGGATCCCGGGAGGTCGACGGTGCCCCGACAGGATCGATAATATGGTCGGACAATTGAGGTTTAGGAGAATTGCCGAGGTACGTCAGACGTCGCTTCGCAGCAACCTTGGACACATTCGTGATCGTATCTATCCATCTCGTCATCTCCGGCCTCGAAAATGCCTGCAGCAAGTACTGCTCTCCCTCTTCCGTATCCAGCTGGAACATATACGACCTTTCATTGTTGATGAAGTGTGCCACTTTGGCACCCACGATGGAGAGCACCAGCGACGGTTTCCCTGACAGCGTGAAATCCAGCTCTGCGGGCGACTTTTTCGTAACCAACGTGTGGTCCGTAAACGCACTCGAAATGGGTCGCATCAACTGGAAGAACGCAGACGAGTAGCTCTTCTTCATACGATGCTGCTTCTGGGCCGGAGTCATTGTTTTTCGGGGCCGCATCACCTTATTCAGGTACTCGTCCCGCCGTTCCATCCGCAATTGCTCCTGTTTCTTGTCTTTGCTGAGCCGATCGTACAAGTACCTGTCTCGTTTGCTCTTTTCGTGCTGGAGCGTGACAAGACGATGGAAAGGTCGGACGACCTTTTTTGCGGAAGCAGAACCACTAGTTTGGGCTTGCAAGGCTTCTCGCTGTGCTTCCTCCTTGATACTGCGAAGATCAAAGTGAAGGAGGCCCACTTCCTTTTCGATATTGTTCAGGCGCTCAAAGTCTCGTCGGTCGACATCCTCCCTGGAAAGACCACGCTTGCTGTGCAACGTCGGCGTGTTGAGTATGACGTCGCACAAGTGTCTTGAGAACACATCAGCACAGGGCAAACATCGATGACCCCCCCCCGGAAAAAAAATCCTGACCTTCGCTTATCCAGGTTAATAATAGATTGCGGATCCTCCGGTGATATCGTCACGGCATTCGGTATACTGACAATCTCGAGTATACGTTCTAGAAGCCAACTAATATCGACGATCAGCGGATCTCCATACGACTTCTTCGGAACCGTCGGTCGCGATAATAGAGCGCCGAGGCTATCACAGTGGACACCACGGATACTGGCCACATTCTGCCACGGACGATGATGCATGCGACTCGCGGGGCTAATGATGGCGGCAGTAAGGACGGCTTCAACAAACGATCGTACAACGGCTCGTTCGTGGGTTTCAGCAAGGCCAGCACCTCCCTCAAGGCTGCGCAAACGGGCGATTTCGATGGCTCGTATACACAAGTCCATGCGAGCCTGCCGGTTCCGAATGCCAAGTTTCGGCGCTACGAACTTCGAGATTATCCATTTGCGGAGGATGTTGTAAGCCCGTATACAGCTCCGGACGCTTGGCGGAAGGAGACGGTAAACGGAGTCCTGAGAGTCGCATAGCATCGACGATGGTTCGACCTCCATGAGATGGGAGTACATCGTCTGAACGTCGACGTCATCCAAGGAGCTGGTCTCCCGCGCAGAAAACCAACCCGTCCGGTCAGCGCTTTGTACTTCAAGTAAATCAGCAGTGATAAACAAATCCTTGATACAAACATCAATAGAGGACCAGTCATACCAACGGAAAATACGCACTTCTTCCGAAATGTTACTGAATGCAGCATAACCCATAGCGTTCAAATTCTCCACCAAATCCTCAGCAGTAACCCGATCGAAATCCGGTGCTTGATTCCCGAAGCTTCGATTTTGCGAAACCGTTCCCGTGGATCGAAGGACAGCAATGGCGAGCACTGGTGGACGCAAGGTATGGGATATAAACGTCGACAGCGTGTCCTTCCTCGTTGCTTCCAATTCATCCCAGGCTTGGGCAAGTTCAGGGCCATCGTCGGCGGGAGCGCAGTCGGGCACCGAACGATCTAGCGGTGCTTCCAAAAAGGCTTTAACCGTCTCGTAGAGCTGGACGTCATCTAGACAGTCCTGCGCACCCCCACCGGTGGTAATCCACTCCTTTACAGCCCCAAAGATTTCAGAACGGTATTGTACAACGTGGATTGGCGCGTTCGTAGAGGTGTTGGTAGAGGGTCGACTCCCTACGAACCGTTTTCGCAAAAGCTGGATCTTGTGAGCCACCGAGAAAATGTACCGAAGAAAACCTCAGGCTCACCTCGAAAAATACGATCGGTGTCACGAAGCTGCGGAACACATTCCACCACACCCGCGCAAACTCGGAGTGATCGACGACTAAATCCCTGGTATTCCCATCCCGCAATGATGTTTCCCCGTTATCATCCGCCACTGCAACTGAAACGCCTTTGAGACCATGGATGAGTACGTTCACCAACCTATCCAGAGTCCCAGCTTGCACAAGTACTCGGATGGGCCGTTCGGTAGAGACCTCCGTCATGACGGGATGGTTAGCACGTTGGGATATAGCAGGCAGAGAGTTCCTTCGTTGCATGCTGCTCTTGCGCTCCAGTCCTTGGGAAGAGCCTGGTTTCACTCGGATGGACGGCGTACGAACTATCGTTCTATCGCTACCCGACGTTTCGATCGCCGAACTAGGCGGGCGAGACGGAGCACGCGAAGCGGGTCGCGAACTTGAGCCATCCCTGTCTGGTCGTGCCACGAGAAGTAGCTCTCCGTCATACACAGGAATAGCAGTCCCTCCTAGATCGACATCTCCAATTTTGAACAATTTATCTTTACTCGCTGAAGCATCATTTTTTCCGAACGGACGCAAAGAGGTGTCGATGTTACGAAGTTGTTGGAGCTCTTCCACGCTGAGTTTTGTTGGCCCGCTCTCGAGACGACCTCTCCACACCTGACCCCGATCAATAAGCGAGACAGTGGGCAAAGGTTCGACAAAGAGAAGGGGAACCAGTGGATGACAATGTGTGTGAGGAGGCGCAGCGGACTGACTCCAGAACAATGGCTCGAACAGTCCTTTCCTCCTCGGCTCGGCAGCCAAGGAGAGGGACATGAACTGGTCGACACTAGCACCGGCGTCAATATCCATCCCCAAGCCCTTACTTGATGGAACGTACCGCTGAAATTTCAGAGAAAACGCATTCTGTACGTTTCTCCCTTGAGACAAGTCCTCCCAGAGCGAAACCAACTTGACAACGTCCGGCGAAAGCGAAGCAGTCTCCACTGGCGTCCTGGAACAAAGCGCAAAGCGCGTCCGGAAACCCTCGAATATATTCTTGGCCTTCAGAAGCGGCTCGGTGGCCCAATGTTCGTCTACCTCGTTTCGCGCACGATCTAATTCGTAGCGCATCTGCTCCTTCGTGTCTCCTCCCCAAGCGGTCATCATCGGCTCTCTCGCAGTGGCCACATGCCCGTCATTCTCGGGATAAATCCATGATTCGACAGCGATGACACTCTGTCTGTCAGCACGCCTCCAGGCTTTTGTC
Source organism: Boletus subparvulus (assembly GCA_038092515.1). Lineage (NCBI taxonomy): Eukaryota > Fungi > Basidiomycota > Agaricomycetes > Boletales > Boletaceae > Boletus > Boletus subparvulus. The sequence goes on along the minus strand of JBBPQL010000329.1, from coordinate 3,958 downwards.
AACCTCGCTACGGGATGGGAGCATAACGCAGCCGATATCGCCTTCCAGGAACACTCATCTCCGGCGGTACGACAGAGTTCTCCAACCCTGGACCAAATTGAAATGACCTCGGTGCGGGAGTGCGTGCGAGACGTTCGGTCCAGGTGCGAATTGTTCGTATTGGATGAATCCGAACCAAGGATTTGCATCAGAAGTAATTTCGTCAGCCAGTGGGGATGATCACAGCTGCCAAAGAACTTGGCCGGATGTGGCAGCTCCGTTTGGGCCTCACCGGCATCGTCGGAAGCGCCAGGAGAGGCATCCACTCCGAGGACGTGGTCAACAGTTAGATTGTCGGGAAAATCCTGGAACGCACGTCGATGGAATGTTTGGAGACTGAGAGCGATTAGGTGGGGATCGAGAAGTGAAAGGAATTCACGAGAGAAACCATCTTGTGCGAGCATTGCCCAAATTCTTGGCGATCGCTCCACTGCGTCGGCGAATGGAAGCTGTGGGCGTTGTTGTCGAGGATTGAGCGGTTTTCCTGGAGAAGTAGGTGGAACACCCGGTGTTCCTAGCGCTTCCATTAAAGAAGCCATCTTGCCGTCTTCAGGTCTTGGCGAGAATGTCCCGAGATTCGGAGAAACCACACTCGTAGCGTCCATCTGTGGGCTTCCCAAGTTTGGGTTCGGAGACGGTGTATAAATCGCCTGGGTAGAAACAGACTTGGGCATGCCACCATTGGGGGAGAGAGGATTATTGTTAAAGTTGGGAATAGTGCTGGACGTGAACTCTCGCCAACCAGACTCGTCAGATGGGGTACCATAATATCTGACATATTCTTGAGCCATCCAAACTACTCTGCTGCGTTCGGTCTCTTTGGTATCCTCATCTGCTCCATTGAGCAGATTAGAGCAAAGGCGAGTAAATTCGTTCTCGAACTTCGACTGGTCCGCGAAGGAAGGGAGGCAGAGGATGATTGCAGAGGAGAAATCCTTCCACTCGGGACTTCTCCCATCTGCAAAAGGCTCCGCAGATTCGGAATGCCCGTTAGCGGCAGGAACGACGACAAACGTTGTTGCGAACACAGCTTCATGCACGAGAGCTTCGAAGGTTCCCTTCACGATATGCCCTTCGCTGACCACTAGCTCTGGATGCGTCCTTTTCCCCCAATACGCTCGCTTCTTCCTTCCAATAGACCCAACACCATCTTCTCTTCCCCTTCCTGACCTCCCGACTTCCTCGGAGACGTCCAGTTCAGCGACCGCTTCATCTTCCAGACTGGGAGGGACGACCCCTGTAGGAAACAACTCCTTGATTGCAGCGCTTCTATCACTTGGTGGTTTAAAGAAATACAACTTTGACCCTTTAAGCTCGGCTTTAAATGGTTTCCAGCCCTTCGCCAGGGCGCAATTAGCAGCTGCGCTGTAGGGTTTCTGGTAAGCTTGTATCATCGGCGCAGCGTCCGTCAACCGATTGATAAATCCAGAGTTGTAGGTGATCTGAGACGCTCGCCTCGAGATGACGCCTTCGTCTGCTTCCGGCGCATCGTGAGAGGTGGGTGGAGCTAGCAGTGAAGAAGAGGGTTGCGTTGCGGGAGCGAGTGGAGCTAGATTTGGTGCCGAGTGCTTGTGAGAAGGACCCGGGAGGGTGAAAGGGAAAACCCCACGACCCATTGAAGCGCCTGAGGATTTATCACTGTCGAGAGGTTTCATTGAGTCTCCTGACCCTTTTCTTTTAGGACTTGGAGAAAGGCCCAGTTTGGAAGCAGAGAGTTTTGTCGGTAACCTCGGCGCGAAGGACTGCATTCGAGCATTTGGCGTAGGTGGCGAATCATCAGGTAAAACGAAACCTTCCGAGGTGGGGGAGGAGACGGATATGGATATATTAGGTTCGTTCATAATAAGAGTGTCGTCGGGAGGGGTATCAGATATATTGGCCATGGCGGACGGAAAAGACTGGATTGTTGGGCTAGAAGTAGCATTGTTGGTGGAAGTGGCGGGATGCAGAGTAGCACTGCTGTTGCTTCTATTACGGTACTCTTGTATCCTGTGCTGAAAGGAAACGTCGGCCGTGGAAAGAGATGGATCGGGGAAGCTTCTCAGGTCATCTGCGGACTTGGACCAAGTTTTGCGAGATATGTTGCGAAGGTCGCCAAGCCCACCGTCAATATCGGAGGAAGGTTGGTGGGAAGAAGATGGGTATACTGAATTTAATTCGACTGACTTCTTCGGTTTAAAAGTAAGTTCTGCAACGGACCTGGGTACGATGATGTCAGTAAAGCCACGAAAAAGCCACGTAATTGATCCGGATATAAGGAGGCTCGGCATAAATGGATGAAAGGGAGCACTTACTTGGTGGCATCCATAGCGTGGGGTTCTGACTGGAAGGACGGGAGGATGGGGCGGGGGTCTGTGGGTCTGGAGATTTTGGGCCGCCTGGCTGAACCGGTACTTGGCCTGGGCTCGGGCCCGACGGAGATGGAACGCGGGTCCGATGTCTTCCTCCCAAACCATTTCGAGGGTTTTGAAAGGAAATGGGAGATGCCCGAGGGAGAGGTTGAGCGTGACAGTGGAAAAGCAATGTTGGCGGGCGAGGAGGGCGTCGATGAGGAGAAAGCATCCTGAGGGCTCAAGGTATTGAAAGACTGAGGCACGCGACGTGGCACCATTGGAGATGGTCAGAGGCAAAGGAGCGCGAAGGTTTTGGGGGATTTACAATGGTCTAACGGTGCGAGATATGAAGTGAGATCGATGAGCATAAATGGAGTAAAATACGCGTCACGTTCTACGTACCAAAGCGTAACGTGGACAAGTGTTGAGCGAACGTTCATGTGGTGGACGTGAAACAGAGTACAAGTAGGCTGGCGGCGAGGCCCGGGAAACCCCACGATCCTGCGTTTTAGGGAATGTGGCGTCACATCGATATCCACACCACACCGAACAGATCATGTTCTCACTGTCATCCATTTCATCTTTACTTTGTCCCTCACGCTGACGAGCCGGGTACTAACAAAAATCTCGTCCTCAACGATCAGCCCTTGGTGTAGGCCCACAATTTGCAATGGCAAGGTGCCACGTGCAACTTGATTGTCGGTCCATACCACGCAAAAACATACTTTGCTGCTGTGCTGACTATAAATACATATGACGATTATATATTCCGCACCAGTGATGTGCCAGCAACTCAAGTCCGTCTCGGACCAGTCTAAAGCTCTTCCGGTCGTATCTGCGCCGGTTTGGTCCTCCATATAAATCAATAGCGGGAAGTTGATTAGGCAGCGACCGACTTATTACCACAGCGTCATGGAATGGCCTCGATGACTGGGCTATGCATGTAATGAGCTAGGCCGTGAAAGTTCATCTCATGTTGCTCATTTTCACGCTGGAATGTACTGATAACCTTCAACCTGTCAGTGTTCTGAAACCCGATCTACGTAAATGCATCCAAGATCAACTCGAAGATCACGTTACGCAGGCTTCCCTGCCGAGTCGAGTGGTTCTTCTTTTCAGGACGAGGACCTTGCTTAGATCTCTCCCAACTATTATGCACAACCAACGTATGCTGTGCCAAAAGACAAGGGTACATGGACCCTCGCAAGTACTTGGTGGACGTTTTTGCGAGGCAATATTTATCCACTTAAGTGATCAATCGTAGATCTCGCGGATAGTCCAACGAATCTCTCGCAGGCAAAATATGAGAACCCACGTTATGTCAGATCTAAGATCGACCCCGCGTCACATATCTATAGAGCTGTTTCGCGGGTAGCAGGCCTCCGCGCCGCGAACAGTCAAGCACATTGATAGTGTCTCCTTACACAAGAACATCGGATATAAGTACAGAACCAGCGGTGTACACGACAGTCGACAAGAACCCGTGCATGTACCTTGTTTTGCTCAAGTTACTGCTTCATCAAGCCCCGTCCTTGACAGCTTGCCAAGCAGGCCTGCCAGAGATATCCTTCCACCACCTAGAATCG
>JBBPQL010000328.1:0-31484 GCA_038092515.1 Boletus subparvulus | reverse complement strand
GCTCACAGGTGCGAACTTAGAAGGAGAGGAGCGTCCCTCTCCAAGGGTCAGTGTTGGAGAGTACTGGCCTGATCTCACAGCGGAAGTCCATGTATTTGTCGCAAATCCTTTGGGTAAGTCCATATGATGGCTATGTAGACAGTTAGCTTCCATTAAGCTCACCTTCTATTGATTCTTACTCCAGGCCCTGGCAAGCGATCTGCCGACGACCCGAATTTCCATTGGTTACAGGAACTTCACTCAAAGATTTGGGATCGTAAGGACCTTAGACCGACACTTTTCCGAGAGGTGAAGGTTACTCGAGCGCTTTATGACGAACTTCAAGATCGCCTGAATCGGAAATGTTCGGATCGTACATCCAAATCCAAGGAGTACGAAGGCAGTTATGTCCTAAACGACAAGCTTAATTTCCTCACGTGGGCCAACTCTCCAGAAGCCGACAACAATGAGGATCGAATGGACGATGATGATATGGAGGCAGGGAACGAGAACGGGAACGAGAGCGATTTTGAAATCTTCCCATCCACTCTCCCCTATTTGGATCTCTCACCTCTCCACCTGAAGAACAAGTCGGACCGCTTCCCTCTACCGCTTTTCTGTCGTCAAGAGTACGATCATATCTCGAAGCTGATCGAAAAAAAAAGTTATCATAACGGCCTAGGTTCGGTTATGGTTAGTGGTCAACCTGGGACAGGTGAGGTTCTTGTCTCCCCATCTCGCAGGATCTAATTAGCCTCGCCGATATCAAGGCAAGACCGCGTATCTGTACCTCAGGATCATCGAGTTTCTAATCGCAGGCAGCCCATTCCTGTACCAAACCACGGATGGAACTGTCTATCATATCACCCAGAACGGTGTTGAGGCGATCCGGTTGCCTTGGTTACCAGAGGCGCCCATCATGGCCTTCATCGATGGCGACGAGGGGTATACCAGACCCAAAAACGTCATCCGCCACTCCTTAGTGCAAATAGTTGTGGCAACATCCCCAAAAGGCACAAATCAGCCATGGTTAAAGCAGCTACAAGGCGGCATCACACACTTTACCGCACTTGCAATTAGTCTATGGTCGCCCCGCGAACTTTTCCTAACTGGGTTGGTCTTAGCATTTCTTGTTTCAACGCTCGGCTGATTCATTTCTTTAGGATATTCCTTGATCCTCGTGACATCACTCTCGAGCGACTCCAAGAGTCGGCCTTGTATTTCGGCTACAACCCTCGTCAATGCTTTGAAGCTTCCTCATCCGCCACTAACTTGAAAGTTATAAAGATGCGGGTTGAGTCTGCAATCAAAGACGCTGCGCGCGGCAATCTTATGCAGCTGTTTCTCGATTGTCAAAAGGGCGACGCTACCATCTCCAATACGATTTTTCAATTTTTTCCAACCGATACCGATACCAACACAAATCGGTTACTCTCACATTGCCAGTATGAACCTGTCTCGCGATGGGCTTTGAATCTCTTGCTGCGGGATTACAAAGCTGGCAAAGCTCATGAGGCCGCCGCCTTCTACAACAGCCTTTCCGGGATATCTCGGGCAGCGTCGTTCCGGGGTAATCTGTTCGAACAGCAGGTATTCAACTACTTGGATAGCATTTCTACCGGATACAGGTTTACGATACGTGGGTTGACCGACTCCGACCAAACATCATGGACCTATCATGGATCCATTCGATACATCACCTTTCAGGAATCCCCAGTTACCGCAGAAATCAGCAAAGCGTTTCAGGATCGAAAGCCACGGCATTTGGTCCCTCTTGCTCACAACTTTCCGACCATGGATTCGATCCTCTACGACCCGAACGACCCGGTCGCAGTCATTACCTGTATTCAAATCACGATAAATATGGATCACGCTATTCCAGTCAAGGGTCTTCAGCTTCTTCAGAAATGGTTCAAACCTGGTTCACCACTTAAAGATCTCCGCCCCACAAATGCCAAGCCGTGGCGCTTTTTATTTGTTGTACCGACAGACGTGGCGCGTACTTTCAAATCGCAAAAGTTGAAAGATGATACTCCCACAAACGTATGGGCTGGAAAGGTGCATCAATATGTGTTAGGGTTGGAAGAGAGAACTGTATTTAGGGACGAATCTGATTCGAGTACAGGGGAGCAAAAGGTACGCTGTTAAATATCTGTCTTTCAGCACTGCTGATAAATTTGGTGTTGTGTGGGTGTAGATGATGGACGTAGACAATCCATAAGTTCAGGACATTTAATGGGCCTGAGGCACTGCCCCTTCCAAGAAACTTCGCCGCAGCTAAACTTCTTCCTACTATGCCTCATTACCACATATCTTCCACATTCGCTGTATACTTTGCCACACTCTTTCTTTGACCTCCTATGATCACTTTCTAACATCTCAATACTCTCCGTTGTCGTTGTCACGTTGTGTCGTCCTCGGAGGGGTAGTGCCATTGACGTGGCACTGTGCGCGTCCATCACGGGGACCGTTGCGAGGCCAGGTGGTGGTAGTTGCCAAATAGTATCAAATAGATGGCGACTGTGTACCAGTTGATCTTGGTATAGCACACCATATCGCAACCGGCATTAAGGGGAAGTTTACGTCGAACCTACCATAGCTTTGTTTTAGTGCACATTCTTATAAACCCAGTTTCAACTACCACCACCTGGCCTCGCAACGGTCCCCATGATGGACGCGCATGGTGGACCACGTCAACCAGCCTGCCAGCCTGGCTCGAATTCGGGATGAATGGATATGTATCAGATCTGTTAGTGCAGGGTGGATATCAACTCGGCCAAGACAAAGCAGTGAGCCAAGTACTGAGCACGACAACAAGGCCGGCTCCACAGGTAACTCCGAGACTTGGTGAAAAAAATTTCATACTCATCGACTTAGTAACTTGACCTATTCCTTCCATTCGGCCATCCGAGAGGTACTGTAACCGTGTATGTATTGGGATGGCATTGTCCCTTTTGACTCTAGTGCCTCAGTGCCGATGACTGTTTAAATATTGAAGGAGACGAACCTTACTAGATTTCCGTGACTCGTCAATCATGGTTCAGACGACCCCGTACACGCTCATCGCCTCATACAGTGCTGAGGGCATCTTCCTAGGTGCGTGGCCATACCTTCCATTCCCAGTTCCTGCTGACGATATATTCCATTAGGGATGAAGTACGTCTCATCATACGATGCAAAACGCGAATGGTTGACAATGATCTAGCTGCGTTCTATACGCGTTCTGTGTCTACATGCTCTGGGGGCAAAAATCTATCTCTTGCAGGTAACGACGACATGTTCATACGTCATGTGCGATAATGAAGCCAACAAAACCATCCGTAGACTGCTCTTACTTATCAACACCGTGCAGTTTCTGCTATGTGCGGCGCAAATCATTCTCCATACGATTTTTCTCTTCATCGTGTTTACTGTCATCGTCGATAACGTTCTACCGTACCTCCACCGCGTCAATGCCTATATCTTAGGATCCTCTGTTATATACAACACAAACGTGAGCTTGTCCATTTTTGTTTCTCCTTTCGTCGCTGATCAGTTACGCGTCTTTGGCTTGTAGTTTCTTATAGGAAGTTTCTTATCGGTTTGTGCAATTCATGTCTTCCTGCTACCTGCGCTTAAAAGAGAGCAACACAATTAGATCTGGCGCCTCTATGTGTTGTATGATAATGACACCAGGGTTTGCATCCCGGCGGTATGTCATCTCCGCCTTCGAGGAGTACGATCACTCACACATACTCCTTCAGTTCCTCTTCTGGATTGCACAAATCTGTGCGTGATCTCTCTCATACATACCTGTGCTTAACACAACTAACACAACTCCAGGTGCAAGCGCACTAGCAATTCGGATTTGTGCAACAACAGCGGTCGCCTCGACAGATTTCAGTTCCGTCAACATGCTCTTGTGGGCGTTCATCACAGCGGTAAACCTCTGCGTGGCAATCCCAATCTGCCTTCGCCTCTGTATTGCTCAAAAGAGAACACGCAACATCCTAAGCACCTCCCCATACAAATCGATCGCCATCATCTTGGTGGAATGTGGCGCGTTAATTACTGTGTGCAGTGTGACGATGATGATTCTCTATGCTCGTAACTATGCCTACGCTCTTGTCAGTCTTGGGGCTGCGACCGAGATTTCTGTGCGTCTTTGGGAAGCCCTCTTTATTCTACGGATTGATCATTCTATCCTTAGATCGCGTCTCAATTCCTCGTTACCGCACGCCATGCAATGCTGAGTCAGGCTCGCGACACTTGCGGCACCGCACTCGAGACCAACGCGCAGGCAGAGTCCAGCCACGTCGATTCATCCATGACGCACGAAAAAATGAAAAAGGCTTCCCTTGGTTCGCTCTCCCAGGCGTCAGAATCGCAGGCCAAGAAAAGTTGGCAGCTGTTGGATGATATGTGAAGTCGACGTGCCTATGACTGCGTGGTTACCACACTGCTTTATGTACCATTCTTTCTCGCTCAATGTATGTGTTCCATCAACTGCTAGATGGCTCGTCCTGTCATTCCAGCGTCATCAAAAAGTTACCTTGTTTGCAGGGTTTCGGGAGCATTGCCTTCGTTTTAGTCCAAAGTTTACAGGGTCTCAGATCTCTGCGGCTCAAAATTCGGGTGATATATCATTGCTTACCGCCTCGGAGAATAACCTTGAAGCGCCTTGTTGCACACCGGAACATTGTGGGTCCAAAAAAGGTACACTTCCAAGATTTTCCGAGTTTGAAATTTGGCTGACTCGGAGCATGTCGAATTGACAATGGACCATGGCCACAGAGTCCGAAACAAGCAGCTTGGTGAAACTTGGACAGGAGGTGGCTCAGCTACTTGTGTACCAAGATTTCTGTCCACCAATGATATTCCCATTCTCAAGACCACGCCGTGACCACCAACGAGAAACACCGCTGCCGTTCACTTTAAGAACATTCACTGAAACCACGGGCAATGGATCTTACTTCTTGAACTGATCAAACGTTGTAATCATGACCCGAACCCTGTCGCAAGTCTATTTTCTTTTGACTAGTATTTCGGGCGTCTTCACGGGTGCGTGTGTATGTCATCCGTCCCTAGGTCCCACTGACAACTCGTTCAAATAGGTATGAAGTAGGCCACGTCATGTTTTGATGCGAGGCAAGCGGAGTGTTGACTACGACCATGCAGCTGTATATTGTTTTTCTTCTGCGTCTACGTTCTATGGGGTCAAAAAACCAAATCTCGGAGGTAAGCCAGTAATCCTCCAGTCTACGTTCATCTCACCAAATCTTCTCCAGACTCCTTTTGTTCTCAAGCGTCGTGCAGTTCTGCCTGTGCCTGGCACAAGCAGCCCTTTATGTATCCTATCTCATCATTGCATTTACGGCCCACCGTGACGGCGAGGGAACTGAGAGCTATTTTCTACGAATCAGCAAATTCTCCCTACCATGCTACATCATATACACCCTTAATGTAAGTTAGTTGATTTCTCTCGTTCTTTGCTCTGCTGATTGTCGTTGCTGGTCTATCCGTTAGTATGCCATCGAAGGATTTTTATTGGTCTGTGTGATTCCTTTCTTCACACCACTTGACTCACAACATGCAACTCAATCAAGATCTGGCGCATCTACATTCTGTACAACAACAACATCATGATCTGTATCCCCTCAGTGCGTTGCTCTACTGTCGAGAGTCGTAGCATAGCTTGACCATGTGTCCTAGATCATCCTGTTAGCCTTGCAAGTGGGTGAGTGGTCTTGTCAGGCTCTTCGATATACGCGTCAAGTCCATTCCAGGGTTGGGCGGGGCTACTGCAAAAGGCTTTGCGACGGAGGAAGTCATCACAGGTCGCCTACAGATATTCAACTTGATCACATGGGCGCTGATCGCAGCGGTAAACGTATCTGCGACAATCTTGATTTGCGTTCGACTGTGGATCGCACATCAAAGAGCAAACACCATCCTCAGCCTATCCAAGTATAAATCGACCATCATCGTCGTGGTGGAATGTGGCGCATTGGTCACGATATCCACGGTTGTGATGTTGATCCTGTATGCTATCACACACCCTATTGGTATCGCCGGTCTAGGGCTGACGACGCAGGTCGCGGTGAGTCGCCTACAGACGATCACGTTCTTCGCACGGTTGATCGTTTTTGAACAGACCATGGCCCCTCTACTCATCATCGCGCGGCATGGGCTAATGAGTCGCCGGGATGATCGCCGGGCGCTCGCGTCTCAGATACCTCTCCGTATTGGCGTCACTCGCACCGAGGACACACGCGTGGACATTTCCGTAGAGTCATCCACTCGAAAGAACCGCCTCCTTTCGGATTCCTTGCCCGATTTTCCTGGTGGTAACCATTCGAAGCCGTTTTGTGATGCGTGAGGGTAGCAGATTCGAAAAGTCGTGAAGATGTTTCAAACCCCTTCCCCTTCCCCCTCCCTTCGTTCTATTAGCACAGCCAAAGCTTGATGTTTTTGATATACGGTGTTATTAGAGTATGATATCATTTCCCTCGATAATTCGTGTCTTTCTATCAGAGTTTTAGAATCGATACTATGGAATTGGCGACCGAACACGGTTCTTTGTCAGATAATTCTTGCGAGGCGCTTCTAGCGCTTTGGCGGGATTGGGTAGGTAAAAGAGCAAGGTTGAACCATCTCAGTCAGGGAGACATTGTCCATTCAAACTATCTAAAAACACGGAGGGCATCTTTCCTCCCTACAGACCATTTAACAAGGCATCCGAGTCAGATCTAGAAAGAACAGTTATTGTCCGCAGCCGTACAGGAAATTCGAATGATGTCAGTTTCAGAAGAAGAAGAAAAACGTCCGTTCGCTCCCTGGTAAATTAACTTTCTAATGGATGGTCCTTTTGCAAAATAGCAAAAACAACAACCTGGGCTACCACGACATTCATGGTCGACTGAAAAACGTCCCATCAGCTCCGAACCCATCCGCTGAAGGGCCCGCGCGAAAAGACTCACGTCAGAGGCCGTCAAGCGTGGCTCGCGGTGGGTTTGGGTTGGACGGAAACGTCAGAGGGGGAACCCGACTTGTGGGCGCTACCGTTGCTCGGGCGGGCACTACCAGCAAGGCTGACGCTCGGGGCAGGGTGGTCTGAGACCCCAGAGGGGGAGCCCGAATTTACTAGTTGAAAGGCCGCGCTGGGCTGAGACGGACGAACGGAATGAGCGTTACTCGCGCTGGCAGTGTGAGAGGCGGGGGAGTGCGATTGGCCGTCAGTAGGCTGTCCCCTGCGAGAAGCCGGAGAGTGAGAGGGACTGCCAGCGGGGCTGCCAGCGCTCGGAGTAGGGTGGTCGGAGACTCCAGCAGGAGAGCCCGAAGGAAGGGAATGACTGCCAGTCGGATCGGCCCTGCGAGTAAGTGGGTGGACCGAGTGGACGTAGGTTGGGTTCGCTGCCCTACGAGGAGCTGCGGAGTGGGAGTGAATGCTGCTCGGGATAGCGCCGACCGTGGCCCCAGTGGGGGAACCAGAGGGGTGCGAATGAACGCCGCTCACAGAGGCACTGTGACCACCGTTTCCACCATTTCCGCGACGAGCCATATCAGGGACAACTCCAGCAACAGCAGCACCGAGGAAGATGAATGGAATGAGGGATGAAGCAATACGCATGATGATAGGGAGAGTGTGGATAAGTGAAACGAAGATTGAGTTCGGAAGAGGATGTTCTACTGAAGACTCTGAATCTCAGGCTGAGGAAGTTGGGGTATGTTGCTCGGTGCGCCCGAGCTTTTATGCCATCCTGAGAAGTGAGAACGTGTCAGACAGATTAGCTCATTCAAATTCAAGAGACAAAGAGAATCGAAATCCGCAGTCGTATGTGCGTCGATATTGCCTTATTCCATGACCCCAATAACGGCATATAAATCATTGTCCCGTACAGGTTCTGGTGGTTGTATCCTCGGCTAAGTTGTTCGGACCACAGGCTACCACAGGCCATTTGATGGCATCGGAGGACACCTAGAAAAAAGAAGTAAATTCAGGATCGTTCCCGCACTGAAATGGAGTTACAGGTGGCTGCGCGTTGCTACAATGCTCATTGTGATAGGCTATAGCACCTCTGTGAGAGATCGATGCACTTTTGGGGTGTCATTTCGAACTTTGGGTAACACGATATGTACCACTTGGAGGTCCAACACAACCCCATCAGAGGATGCGATGGTTGGAACGTACCGCCGATCTGCAGCAAGCGGGGATGAGCGGTTCTCAATGGGTCACTGGCACCGCCTCGTGTGTCTTTCACGTACGAAATCACCAAGTACTCCACCAACCGATGAGTCAACTGCGCAGAGGCTGCGCGCTGCGCACCTTAGAAATACCCGATGGCAAAGGACAGGGTTAGTAGTAGTAAATAACAATGCGTTGACGTTAGTACGTAGTAACCGCACGTTGCCATCGAGGTTTGAAGGTGGAACGCGAAGCTCAAAGTCTTAGTTTGCGAACTTCTACAAGACGTCATCGTCTATTGCAACGGGAGGAAACCATACGTAGTTTTCAAGAAGGTGATCTGAGGTTGTCTTGGGAGGCAAATGACGCCGAGTGTGCCCGATGGAGATTCCGATATCCGAAGGGTTTCAAACTTCGCTTACCCAGTGATTCGCTCCCTACTCATAGTGAGCATGAATCGTCCACTCCGTGCATAAGCCACTAACCCATGGCCAGTCGTTCCTACGAACCAACGATACCCGTCGCTTCAAGTTGCCCATGCTGTCGGATTCTGGCATTCTGCCGCCACGCCCACCCGTTTAACGAATCTACCAACATCCTCGCCAGCGTCTCCTCCAGAGACTTATTCAGATGAAGCTGCCACTCGAAGAAAGCACACCGCTGAAATACAGGCCCGCATGCATGCGAGGTACAAACCGTATCGCCGTCGCATTGCTCCTCCCCCCTGGAGCTCCGGTTCACTAGCAGGGCTGTCGGAGACACCTCCTACACAAACCTAGGATTCGAAGATGTCGTGGAGGTGAGTAATTTTCACCCAGTGGAGCACTCAAATCCAATCGGAAATAGGGAAAGCGCATGTTCGAGCGCGGCCTATCGCATTTATCCAATTCGCTACTTCGTAAGGCATACATCTCCAAAGTTGCATCCAAGAACACCATCCTCCATCGGATCTCTCTCGCACAGGCTAACATTGATGCACTCGAGAGACGCAACGAATTCTTCCATGCCATGAAGGAGGAAGCAACTTCCGACCGAGAAGAGCTGGATTGTATCAGGAATATTTTGGGAGGTCGAGGGATTAACGAGGACGACATTGAATGCCATCATGCCGTCTATGCTGACAAACTAGTGGCCTTCACGATCGCTGACATTCAGATCGCTCAGATGACCACCAAGATTCTCCCGGACTATGACGTTGGTGAAATTTCATCCGAGTCGGATTCCGATTCCGGCGAGAGTCTGGAGATGATCTTGTGTATAAGGGCAAGTACGATTCCAGACGTGCTACTTTCTTCTATTCTGCTAAGGATTTTAGACTCGTAAATAGCGCTGTTTATGTTGTACTGCCTCGTTGTATGTTTCAGATAAGCTCGAATTTAACCCTTCGTTGACTTGATCTCTGCCCACTGCCCTTCCGTCTCTCATGGCTGCGAGCGCCGCCGACGCACGGAAGCACCTCGTCCTCGCCCCACCCCCGGAACAAGCATGCCTGCCACCGGATCCTGCCACCATGGTGCGAGCAACCTGCAGCCCTCATCCCTCACCCGCTGTCCGGCTACTTTCGTGATCACTCGGAGCCGTTCGGCATGAGCACATCCGGACCTGCTCACCACCACCTGGCGCATCTGCATCTGTTAACTTTCACCATGACTCAGAGTCATCGCTCGTTGACGAGCGCTTCGGCATGAGTAGAGTGTGCCCGTGTCTACTCACCCCCACGAGCCGTCATTCATTGACAAGCGCTTTGGCATGAGTGCACCTGGGTCTGCCACCAAATGGCCTGACAGCGAGCCATTATCCTACGATCTCACGGGGCAACTTGCAGCCACCCCGACACTGACCATGCCAGCAGTTCATCCTCACTCGCTGTTCACGAGTATGCCTGCTACTGTATCATCTGACGGCAGCCTGCTGTTCGACCCCTCAACTAGTTCTCAATCTGTAGGTGCTTACTGGTTTGGGTCTGGCCGGTGCTCTTATTTTGCACGGCAAACGTCAAATCTAATTGCCGAATTTAGAGACAACGCCCGAACCACCAACTTCATGCTTTGAGGTATTCAATCCTTCCAGGCCGGTGGGCCTGTGGCGTGGACTCGGCAGAATTGCAAAGTTCAAACAGAACCCCGGTCATGGGGCACGCACGGCTTGGCTTGGCTCGCGCAACACCCAGATTAAGCACGTCCCCAAGGGGCGGCGACTATTAGAGTATGATATATCATTTCCCTCGATGATTCGTGCCTAGTTTTAGAATCGATATGAAATTGACGACCGAACACGGTACTATGTCAGTGAATTCATGCGAGGCGCTTCTAGATATTTGGCTGGATTGAGCAGGCAAAGAGCAAGGCTGGCCACCTCCGTTAGGGAGGCATTCTCCATTCAAAGGTCACCATCTAAACACATGGAGGGCACCTTTCCTCCTTACGCATCCTCTACAGACTATCTAACAAGGTATCAGATGTAGAAAGAGAACAGTTTATCGTACACAGCCGTACAGGAAATGAATGACAGTTTCAGAAGTGGAAGAAGAAAAACGTCCGCTCGCTTCCGGGCAAGCTAACTTTTATGCTCCTTGCGCAAAATAGCAAAGCAACCTGGGCCACCATGGCATGCATGGTCGACTGAAAACGTTCCAGACGACATCAGTTCCGAACCCATCCGGTGAAGGGCCCGCGCAAGGTGTATGACGTCAGAGGCCGTCAAGCGTAGCTCGCGGTGGATTTGGGTTGGAAGGATGCATCGGAGGGGGGACCCGACTTGCCCGGGGCCCCAGAGGGGAAACCCGAATGCTCTGGTTGCCATGCCCCACTGGGCTGAGACGGATAAACGGAACGAGCGCCACTCGCGCCACTCGCGCCAGCAGTGTGAGAGGGGGAGTGCGACTGGCCGTCAGTCGGCTGACCTCTGCGAAAAGCCGGAGAGTGAGAGTGAGAGGCGCTGCAAGCGCTCGGAGTAGGGCGGTTGGAGGCTCCGGAAGGATAAATGGAATGACTGCCAGTCGGATTGGCCCTGCGAGGAGCTGGGGAGTGGGAGTGCATGCTGCTCGGGATGGCAGTGGGGGGACCAGAGGGGTACGAATGAACGCCACTCATAGAGGCGCTGTGACCACCATTGCCACCGTTTCCGCGACGAGCGATATCGGGGACAACTCCAGCAGCAGCAACACCGAGGAATATAAATGCAATGAGCGACGAAGCAATACGCATGATGATGAGGAGAGTGTGGATAAGTGAAACGAAGAGCGAGTGCGGAGGGGAATGTTCTACTGAAGATTCTGAATCTGAGGAAGTTGGGATATGTTGCTCGGTGCGCCCGAGCTTTTATGCTATCCTGAGAAGTGTGAATGTGCCAGACCAGATTAGCTCATCCAAATTCAAGAGACAGAGAATCGAAATCCGCAGTCGTGTTTGCGTCGACACTGCTTATTCCATGGCTCCAATAAGGACATAACCATGATCTCCTGGTGGTTGTATCCTCGGCCAAGTCGACGGACCATAGGGGGACGCCTAGCAAAAAAGGAAATTCAGGATCGTTTCCGTGCTCAGCTAATGGAGTTGCATGTGTCTGCGCATTGCTACAATACTCTGGGAGGTCGATACACACCTGGGGTGTCATCCCGGACCCTGGTCAACGCGACGAACACCACCCGGGGCACCAACACCACCCGGATCGAAAGGTGCGATGGCTGGAACCCGCCGCCGCATCTGCAAAAGGAGGGGATGACCCCGTGTGTCTGTTACGTAGTACGAGTGTTCCACCACGGGTGTCAACTGCGCAGAGTGCTGCGCGCTGCGCACCTTAGAGATACCGGTTGCAAGGGACAAGGGGGATTTCGAAACCCTCCGCTCTTCATCAATAACAGTGCGTTGACGTTGGTACGCAACTGCACGTCGCCATCGAGGTTTGAAGGTGGCACGCCGCACGCCGGGAAGGTCAAAGTCTTGCCCTCTGTGGAAAACTTGAATTATAATGTGCGAACATCTACAAGACGTCGTCGTCGATTGCAATGGGAGGAAATCAAGCTTAGGTTTCAAGAAGGGTAACCTGACAGGCTGAGGACCTGACGTTGAACGTTTGGAAGTCCAGGTGGATTTGACGACGCAGGACGCCGAGAGCGGCAGCAATAAATCCACCGCGCCCGATTAGGAGATTCCGACATCCACTGGGGCCACGTTTATGAATAGTGCGCGGTGCAGGGTTGGAACTTCAAGTTGGTAGCCCCAACTAGTTCCATTATTGTCCCACTAGCATTGTCCCATTGTTTGACTCGAAACAAACGTCAAATCTGATAGCCGAGTTTAGAGATAACGCCCGAACCACCAACTTCAAGTTCATGCTTTGAGGTATTCAATTCTTCCAGGCCGGTGGGCCTGCGGCATAGACTCGGCAGAATTGCCTGCAAAAGTTCAAACAGAATCCGAGTCATGGAGCACGCACGGCTCAGGCAACACGCAGATTAAGCGCGTGCCCCAGGGGCGGCGATTGTTAGAGTATGATATCATTTCCCTCGATGATTCTTGCCTAGTTTTAGAATCGATATGAAATTGACGACCGAACACGGTACTCTACTTGTATGTCAGTGAATTCATGCGAGGCGCTTCTAGATCTTTGGCTGGGTTGAGTACGCAGAAGAGCAACTTGAAGGCTGGCCACCTCCGTTAGGGAGGCATTCTCCATTCAAAGGTCACCATCTAAACACATGGAGGGCATCTTTCCTCCTCACGCATCCTCTACAGACTACTCTAACAAGGTATCAGATCTAGAAAAGAGAACAGCTTATCGTACACAACCAACCGTACAGGAAATGAATGACAGTTTCAGAAGGAAAAAGTCCGTTCGCTTCCTGGCAAACCGACTTGTAACGTACGCTCCTACAATGTGCAACATCACAAAGCAACCTGGGCCACCACGACATACATGGGTCGACTGAAAACGTTCCAGACGAGATCAGTTCCGAACCCATCCGCTGAAGGGCCCCGGCGCAAAAGGGTCTACTCAGTCGTGTGGCATCAGAGGCCATCAAGCCTGGCTCGCGGTGGGTTGGGGTCGGGCAGAAGCGTCAGAGGGGGAACCCGACTTGCCCGGGCGGGCGCTGGCCCCAGAGGGCAAGTTCGAATGCCCTGATTTCAAGGCCCCGCTGGGCTGAGACGCACCCATGGAATGAGTGCCACTCGGGCTGGCAGTGTGAGAGGCGGGGAAGTGCGATTGGCCGCCAGTCGGCTGAGCCCTGCGAGAGGCCGGAGAGTGAGAGTGAGAGGGACTGCCAGCGCTCGGAGTAGGGTGGTCGGAAGGAGAGCCCGAATGAATGGAATGAGTGCCAGTCGGATCGGCCCTGCGAGGAGCTGGGGAGTGGGAGTGCATGCTGCTCGGGATAGAGTGGGCCGCAGCCCCAGTGGGGGAACCAGAGGGGTGCGAATGAACGCCACTCATGGAAGCGCTGTGACCACCGTTGCTACTGTTTCCACGACGAGCGATATCGGGGACAACTCCAGCAGTAGCAACACCGAGGAATATAAATGCAATGAGCGACGAAGCAATACGCATGATGGATGGGGAGAGTGTGGATAAGTGAAACGAAGAGCGAGTGCAGAGGAGAATGTTCTATTGAAGACTCTGAATATGAGGAAGTTGAGGTATGTTGCTCGGTGCACCCGAGCTTTTATGCCATTCCTGAGAAGCGAGGGCGTGGACCAGATTAGCTCATTCAAATTCAAGAGACAAAGAGAATCGAAATCCGCAGTCGCGTTTGCGTCCACATTGCCTTATTCCATGGCTCCAATAACGGCATGAATCATTGTCCCGTACAGGGTTCCGGTGGCTAAAGTTGATCGGACCACAGTGGCTATAATTGGAGGACGCCCAACAAAAAAGGAAATTCAGGATCGTTCCCGCAGGTGGGCTGCGCGTTGCTACAATGCTCATTTCTGACGCTATGTAGCACCTTTGTGAGAGATCGATGCATTCTAGGGGTGTCATTTCGGACCTTGGGTACACGATGTGTACCATTTGTCAGTGGTGTTCCACACAACCCCATCAGTGGATGCGATGGTGACGCGCCGCATCTGCAGAAAGAGGGGACCATGCCATGGCAGGTCACCGCCTCGTGTATCTGGTCACGTATCAAATCACCGAGCCTGAGTACTCCACAAACCGATGAGTCAACTGCGCACCTTAAAAATACCCGTTGCAAAAGGAAGATTTACACATCCACTCTTTTATAAATAAAAATGCGTTGACGTTGATACGTAGTTGCACGTTGCCGCATGGAGGTAAGAGTTCAGTTGCCCTCTGAGGATTTTAATTTACGAACTTGGCTACAAGCGTCGTCTATTGCAATAGGAGGAAACCACACTTAGTTTTTAAGAACCGGGTGACCTGAGGTTGAACGTTTGGAAGTCCAAGTGGATTGATGGACGCAGGACAACGACGCCGGGTGCCAGTCACAGTCACAACAGCGGATGCCAAAACAACTCCATTCCACCGTGCCCGATTAGGAGATTCCGATATCCGGCCACGATCATGATAGCCCCCCACTACTTCCATTGTCCCTCGTTTCAAAGCTTAATAATATTAAAAATGGCGCATCGAAAGACAATGAGTTACCAATGCCATACTGAGCGCCGTCTGGCCACGTTGGTCAGACAACAAGACAATTTCAGCGATGAATAGTAAGTGTGCGGATTCAAATATTCATTCCCGTTGGCAGTCGTGCTGTATCCCTATGGTTGCAGCTCTCTTTGTCACTTTACTCCCTCCTGACCTCAACTCCGAGCGTGCGAGACGAGTACCGTGTCACCGATACGAATCAAGACACGGATGATTCCAAGCAAGGGCAGTGTGACAATGACGACGCCCGGCTTACGCCACGCCCTTTTTGCCTTGTGGATCTGCAGTATGTGACAACGTCTCAGTCACCTTGCACAGATATATAAAGGGGCCGTATGGCGTTGGTCAGACTGGTACTCCAGTAGACAACCATGGCGGTCAGTTACACCACATTCACATTCGCAACCGAGGATGTCTACATTTTCCTCCGGTGCCACGAGTCCGTGCGCGGAGCGAGTTCAGGTTACTAACCCCAGCTCAGAAAACGCACGGCGGACGGAGGAGAGCAAAGAACATGCCAGATGGCATCCCTCACTGCGAAAGTAAAAGGGAGCAAGACACAAACGATGAGCCTGCTGTAAATCGTGAAAGAAGTCGGAAATGCGGCGTTGGAAACTTTCACCTAAAGATGTTAATCAGGTCATAGGATAGATGAATCTCACATGCCATGCGATTCAGAGTACATCAAGCCATAGTTCGGAGCACAGAACTTGAAGTGAACAGTGACAGATCGATCGCGCAGAAAAAGCGCGTCAAAACCTCGGTACCATGACGCGTTCCTGCGGTCCACGATGCCAATAGATAATTACCTAGAGCCCGGGAAAAAGAGGAAGGGGAACCATAGTACTAGTCAAGACAGCCGGACGGCAAATTCTAAATGGGTATCCCGACCACAAATACACGATACAAGAGACGAAATGGACAGCATAGGTGGTGGATGGCAACGGTCGTGGCGGCATGACAGCGGGGATATCGAATATGTAGTACAAAGCGAGACGAGGAAAACAAGTGGTAGCATAACGAGCATCGATCGATCGGAGAATACAAGGGCACCAGGCGGGAGGGCGACAAAAAATCACTGGAGCTACTTGAGCGTGCAGGCGGGCAGAAGGACACGGGCAAAATAACAACGCGTAAGATGGCACAAAGGGTGACTCCCTTACACGGGGACCCTCCCATTAATACCATCGCGGCAACTTACCTGGACTGGGCATATTCGGACTCTCGTACAACAATCTCCGTCGGTCGTACAACCCCGCAGGACTCTCCTGCGCTGCCCTTGCACCCAGACTCGCAAACTCTTCCTCCAGCAACGCCCCCGGATCATGCGGGTCGAATATCCTTGATCCTGGTGTACGGAAGGGCGACTCGGCTGTCGAGCCTGGGGCGGGGAAGACGAGCTTCTTGGGGGTGACAGGTGGGAAGTGGGTAGGCATGGCGTCTCTGTCGCGGTGATAAGACCGCTTGCGCGAAGGAGTGCGGACGTTCTCGGTATCGAACACGGCTGGGTTTATACCGTCGTCCGGCTTGAACGCCGTAAGCGGGGGCGGGTCGAGGTGGGTCTTAAAGTGTGCGAGACTGGCATTGGGCGTCATATGGAGGCCTTTGTGGGATAGTGGCGTGCGTATTGGGGAAAGATGGACGGTGCTAGTTACATCACGGCTACGAGGAGGCGTGCTGGGACGTGGAGGGGGGGTCGATGGGCGAGGATGAGTAGCGGTCGTTGCCGTTGATGCGGGCTCCGGAACAAGCGCGGGAAGGGGAGCAGGAAGTGGCTGGCTCGCTGGCTTTTTCCTGTGTCTTGTGCGGCGGTTGACGGTCGGAGATACCGGCATAGGCGGGAGGGCGCGCGATTTCTGGGGGGAATGTAAGCGCGGACGTAAATTTAGGATGAGAGAGCTTACCCTTGGTGGCGTCTTGTGAGAGAGGACGCTCTCCTTCTGCTTGCCTTTGTCGATCCGAGCTGCCTCGAATGGTGAATTTGACTCGATGTGCACATCCGCAATGTCCATCTGTGGATGGTTCTCCGAGGGAAGTTCTGGGCTAGAGGAGGAGCCATTATTTGGAATTAATTCGGGAAGAGAAGAGGAAGGCGGTGCGGGTGATGTCTGGGACACGTCCGAGCTCTTGACGGCCGACGAAGGGGGAAGAGGAGAGCGTCTCGCGGCACCAGATGTGACGCGAGCATATTGGGACGTCGGTGGGAGCGGAGGGAAAATAACTTCTGCGGGCAGTTGCGGGCAGTGTTCATAATACGGCTGATGATGAACCGACGGACATGGTGGGAAAATAGGGAGGAAGTGAGTGGCAGGCACAAGGGGAGGCAACATCGAGCGGTGGAACGAGGCGGGAGGGATTGGTACAGGAGGTGAGCTCGCAGTGGAGGAAGCGGGTCCCTTCTTTGGGCGTTTCGCTTTTCGTCCCGATGGGGCATCCTCTGCGGGACGCTTCTTTGGAGGGGCTTTCTTCGCGGCTGCGGCTTGTTTGTATTCAGCGCAGAATTCTTTCCTAAAGTTTCCGTTGGCAAAACAATCGAGATCACAGTCCCAGATCGCCCACTGTGTCCGGCCAAGGCTGCGATCGCGCGGCACTTTGCGGAAACAGACGGTTGTGGAGAGAACGTGGCGGATGGAGTTCATCCAAGTAGATTCATTTCTCTGAAAATATGGATAGACGATGGTAATCCAGTCGTAAATTTCTTGGAGGGTGAGCCTGTGCTCGGGGGAAGAGAGGACTGCCTGGCCAATAAGGGCGGCGTAGGAGAGATCTGGTTTTTTCTTTGAGTAGGGACCAGGGGGCAGTGTGTAGGGTAGTCTGTCGTATTCGTCTTCATCTGGAAGAGGACCCATTGGGCCTGGTGATGATACAAGATTAACGATGCGCTTCGTGGAGGGTGTCGCGAAGGGAGATGAGCGTGGGGGAGAAGAGGAAGGGAGGGGCGACTTGTAGTAGGTGTCTCGACGTGGAGTGGAGAGATCCGTGTCCTGCAATGCAGATTGCGCTTGGGCGGACGTGCTTCCTGTGCGAGAACGCGTCGGAGTGGGCGAGAGGGGCTGAGCAAAGGAAGTCAATGCGGAGAAACGGGGGAAGAGAGAGCGGGGGACCTTCTTGTGACGCGAAGGGGGCTCGATAGAGTCATAGTCTCTATAGTACTTTCTGTGTTGTGGTGTGACGGGGGGGACGGAGACGGCATTATTTTGCGATGCGTCCTACGAGAAAATATATCGTCAACGGGGACGTGGCATTGGACACGACGGACCTGTAGAGCGATGCCGCTCGACGAATCAGAGTGGTCCGAGTCTGGGACGCGTCGCGAATCGCGCGACTGCATGAAGGCGTCGAGGCTGAAAGAGGCGCGCGCAGGGGATGGGGAAGGGGGAGGGCGATCTTTTACCCTGGCCTTCTTGTCGCGTTTCGCCTGGCGACTCTTGCGCTCGAGGATCATTTCCATGCTGTCCATCTGTCTGAGGGGCATCGGGGGCTCGATGGGCTCTGACTTGACGGGGGTGGACGGGGGCGGTGACTGGGAGCGGGCTGGCGCGTCCGGGCGAGAAACGGAGCGCGTTCTGGCGGATCCAGGAGCCGTGGCCGCTGGTTCTGGTGGATCCGCAGGAAATGCACGCGTCGCGCCGGCGTCGTGCTGGGTGAGGAACTGGCGCATCTGGTCGCTGTGTCGGAGGAGGTCGTCTCTGGTGAGTCCTATCGACTGCAACACCTGAGAAATTGGGGAAACGGGTTTCGCAAGGGGCCCGGCCATCGCTACAAGACGAGCTCGTCCTCGCCGTCGAGGAAAACAAGGACGCCGTCACACTCTGAGTAGTGTCACACATGTCACACCGCTCTTGATCATGGTGTATCACAACCTCAAAGGTGAGCTCGCCGTACGTCGCGGTGGCCACGCCCCTCACCGCACACACAGCCCTGATCAAGGGCATACGCGCATGCAAGGTCCGTGCACCCCTCCCCCGTCGCCGTCGACGCCGCTGACCCCGTGCAGACCGTCGCCGACGAGCGCACCCTCATCCAGCAGGAATCCGCAGCCATTCGGGCGTCCTTCAGGGAGGAGGACTCGTATGCTCGCCACCACAACATTGCAAAGCTCCTCTACATACACATGCTCGGCTCGCCAGCCCACTTTGGTCAGATCGAATGTCTCAAGCTCGTCGCAAGCCCACGCTTCACCGATAAACGTCTCGGCTACCTCGGCATCATGCTCCTCCTCGATGAGAACCAAGAGGTGCTCACGCTGGTCACAAACTCGCTCAAAAAGTCTGCGTTTCTCCTTCGCTCTGCTCCGCACTCTAACCGGCGCTGCAGCGACTTGAACCATTCCAACATGTACGTAGTGGGCCTCGGCCTATGCACATTCGCCAACATAGCATCGGAGGAAATGTCTCGCGATCTCGCCAATGAGATCGAGAAACTCCTTGGCTCGAGCAATACCTACATTCGCAAAAAGGTACCATCCCCACCCGTCCCCTTGCCTCTCATTCATCCTCGTTTTCAGGCTGCCCTTTGCGCTCTGAGAATCATAAAAAAAGTCCCCGAGCTCTCTGATCACTTCATCGCAAAGGCCAAGAACCTCCTTACAGATCGCAATCACGGTGTGCTCCTCGCTGCCATCACCCTCGTCTCAGACATGTGTCAACAGGACGAGATCTGCTTGAACGAGTTCAGAAACGTCTGTCCTGCTCTCTTGTCGCTTGATGCTCCCTGATCTCGATCCACACAGGCCGTCCCTCTCCTCGTCCGCAATATGAAAGCCTTGGTCACGACTGGCTACAGTCCAGAGCACGACGTATCAGGTATAACCGATCCATTCTTGCAGGTAAAGGTCCTCCGCTTACTCCGTCTCCTCGGGCGGGGTGATGTCCGAGCGAGCGAGACTATGAACGACATCCTTGCCCAAGTGCGCACACCCTCCACGTTACCCTCACCTCCTTCTCAAGTGTCTAGGTCGCTACAAATACCGACTCCACGAAGAACGTTGGAAACTCGATCCTCTACGAAACCGTCCTCACCGTCCTTGATATCGAAGCAGACAGCGGTCTCCGCGTCATGGCCATCAACATCCTTGGTAAATTCCTCAGTAATCGTGACAACAACATTCGGTATCTATCACCGTCTGTCAACAATTCCACTTTATTCATGCCCCTCGTAGGTATGTGGCCCTCAACACTCTCAACAAAGTCGTTTCTATGGACACGAGCGCTGTACAACGTCATCGCAACATCATCCTTGATTGTCTCCGCGATGGTGACATCTCAATACGACGTCGTGCCCTTGAACTCTCATACGCACTCATCAATGAGCAAAATGTCCGCATACTTGTTCGAGAGCTCCTTGCCTTCCTCGAAGTCGCAGACGACGAGTTCAAGACAGGGATGACCACTCAAATATCTCTTGCTGCTGAACGATTTGCTCCCAATAAGAGATGGCATATCGATACTGTGTTGAGGTCGTTGAAGCTCGTAAGTACTATCGCCCTCAATCCGGACGCCAAATACCGACATTTACTAGGCCGGAAACTTTGTCAGAGAAGAGATACTGTCAGCGTTCATCCGTCTCGTCGCACATACACCTGAGTTGCAAGCCTATACCGCATCCAAGTTGTACACTGCTCTCCAAGCCGACCTCTCGCAGGAATCCCTCACACTTGCGGCAGTCTGGATCATTGGTGAGTACAGCGAGGTTCTCCTCGAGGTTGGCATCATCGATGAAGACCAGCCCAAAAACGTGATTGTTCACGCTCCCCAGTAACTGGGCTGCTCTCATTTGTGTTCTTTCACAGACAACCGACAAGGACGTCCTTGACCTCCTCCTTTCCGCACTCGATTCGCCTTATGCCAACCACCTCATCCGCCAATTCGTCCTCGGTGGGATCACAAAGATGGCCTCGCGTCACACCACCACCGCACCTCAAGAAGCGCGGATCGCAGACGTGCTTGCCCAGTACACGACAAATCCCGAGCTAGAGTTGCAGCAACGTGCAGTGGAATACGCGAGCTTATTTACATTGGGTGATCTTAAAGTCGGCGTGCTTGAGCGAATGCCACCTCCGGAACTCAAAGCGACTGTTATGGGTGTTGGTACGTCTTGTGGGTTTTCAGGGATCATTTGTACGGCTTACACCTTGTATAGTCAGCGAAAACAAACCAGTGGGTTCTACGAGAGGAGGAAAAGAGGTACGCTGAAACTTTATTTTATCGTTGTTGTATTCACGCCACACACTAGGCTGACCTCCTCGGAGATGATATTACCTCTCCTACCCCCCAAGCAGTGCAAAACAGCCAAGACCTCCTCGCTGAGATCTTCGGAAGCAGTGCACCCGCCAGTACCTCCGCTTCACCTCAACCAGCGTCCTCCATATCGCCGCAGCCACAGAAGAGCAACATACAGGACATCCTTGGGCTCTTTGACGCTTCTCCGAGTCCTGCGTCCCCCGCGCCAGCTCCGTCACTGGCGTTCTCGATACCCGCACAGCCGCTCGCACAAACACAGGCACCACCATCACCAGCCCAACAACAGCCGTCGACAGTACCCCGTTTGACGTCATACACTGCATACGAGAAGAACGAGCTCAAGATTACATTGACGCCGCAGACATCTGCTGCACGTCCAGGTATCGTGAACATCATGGCGCGGTTCCAAGTCTCGGGGACAAACACGGCCACAGGGCTGCATTTCCAAGCTGCCGTGCCCAAGGTATGTTTAGCGAATGACGGTTTTGGTGATGTTGATTGGGTTTCTTGGGGAACAGTCACAACAGCTGCAGATGCTTCCCATGTCGAACTCGGACGTGCAGCCTGGGACGACAGAAACGCAACAGCTGCGTGTGATCGCTCCTCCCGGGGTAAGTGCCCGTTGACAAGTCACCCGACGGCGAACTGATGCTTCTCTTGACAAAGTCGAGTCTGCGGCTACGATTGCGCGTGGCGTTTACGATTGCTGAACAAGCGATACAGGATCAGATCGATTTCTCTGGATTCCCTCCCGGGCTGACCGGGTCTACGTGATGAGCGGAGTGTCCTGTTT
Organism: Boletus subparvulus; assembly: GCA_038092515.1. Classification (NCBI taxonomy): domain Eukaryota; kingdom Fungi; phylum Basidiomycota; class Agaricomycetes; order Boletales; family Boletaceae; genus Boletus; species Boletus subparvulus. Next base: position 9,700 of record JBBPQL010000328.1, on the reverse strand, counting down.
GTAGATGCGTACTACGGGGACTTGCATTGTTATGAGATCTACACGAATGCCTGAATGTTTGACTGTTTTGGTTTGTTGTGACCTGAATTAACCCCTGTCAGCGGCAGTCAGCCCCATCGTCAGCCTCTTGTTGGCTCTCGCTAGCTCCTTCCTTTACTTTTCTCGGCGCCTGGTTCTTACGTTGTTCTCACCAACACCTCCTAGACATGTCTGACGAATACCCGACACTTCCACGGAAGCATCGCAGCGAGGATGACCCCAAGATGATAGGCCTCTGGAAAGTGGGCAGAACGATCGGCAAGGGCAGCTCAGGTATGTCCCTGCACATATCCCCCACCCGCCCACCCCCATCTCCCGCTCGTGCCCACAGGCCGCGTCCGCATCGCCCGACACACCAAGACAGGCCAATACGCCGCCGTCAAGATCGTCTCCAAACAACAACTCCTCAACAGCACCACCCTCGCGCGCCCCGCCGACACCCCCGAACACATGCTCCTCAGCATCGAGCGCGAAATCGTCATCATGAAGCTCATCGCCCACCCCAACGTCATGCGTCTGTACGACGTCTGGGAGACCTCCTCCGAGCTCTACCTCATCCTCGAGTACGTCGAGGGCGGGGAGCTGTTCGACTACCTCTGTACGCGGGGCCGACTCGCGCCACCCGAGGCGCTGGCGTGTTTTCAGCAGATCATCGCGGCGGTGGACTATTGCCATCGATTCGGGGTCGCCCATCGGGATCTCAAGCCCGAAAATCTGTTGATGGACCGGCAGGGAAACATCAAGGTGGCGGATTTCGGCATGGCGGCGTGGCAGACGGGCGCGCGCGAGGGCTTGTTGCAGACGGCGTGTGGGAGCCCGCATTACGCGGCGCCCGAGGTGGTCATGGGACGCGCGTACGACGGACGGGCGTCGGATATCTGGTCGTGCGGGGTGATCTTGTTTGCGCTTCTCGCGGGCCGGCTGCCGTTCGACGACGAGGACCTAGGGACGTTGTTGGACAAGGTGAAGCGCGGAGAGTACGAGATGCCGAAAGGGATCGAATCGGACGCGAGGGACCTCGTCGAGCGGATGTTGCAACGGGACGTGGCGAAACGGATTACGATGCCCGAGATTCTGGTGCACCCGTTTTTCGTGTTGAGCGAGCCCAGGGCGGTGAATCGGGACATGCCTGACCTGGACGCGCTCGCGAAGCCGATCGGGGGAACGGACGAGATCGACCAGGATATCTTTGCAAATCTGAGGACGCTGTGGCATGGGACGCCAGAAGAGGATATACGCGAGGCGCTCAGGAGCGAGGCGCCCAATTGGCAAAAGGGGGTTTATCATTTGCTGATCCGGTATCGGAACGCGGGTTTGGAAAATTACGACGAGGAGGAAGAAGCGATGGCGAGAGCGGGGAGGAAGAGGAGTAGGAAAGTGTCGTCACAGGGCGGGGATACCAATGGTGACCAGGGTATGGTGAGGACGACATCACAAGCCACAGATCTCGGACGGTCGCCGTCGACGTTGCCACCGCGTGCGGCTCCACCGACGCCTCGACGAGCCGTACGCAGAAATATGGTCGAGGAGCTTGTACAACTGGGTGCTCCGCAGATCGTGTTACACTCACCAACGCCGCCCCGGCCGGGCACGACGCATTCACCGTCGCCCTCGCGGTACTCGTCGTCTACCTCACCACTCTCTCCAAATCTCCCCGCCCTCATGGTACCGGACGTCAAGGACGATAAGATGCAGCTGTTCTTTCAGCAAATCGTCGAACATCTCAATGCGATGGAGATACGCGCAGGTATGACGTCTGCCCCCGCGTCGCCGCAACTACAATCTAGCCCAATCACGAGCATAGAATTCGGGAGACAGCGACAAGTGTACGATCTCAACCGAGGAGCACATAGTCCGGGGAATCCGCTAGCTCCAGTTTACGGTAGCACCTCGTCGAACGTCGAAAACATGCGACACGACTTGTCCCACGCTGGTCAATTTGGGGAATTGGACAAGGAAAACGTATATTATCACGGTGCGAACGCGGGTGGCATCGTGAAGAAATCGTCGCTACGCAACCAAGACACGAGCGCACGGAGACAGCCTCTGCGCGTGCAAATCGTGGAGCCATCACCGCGAAAGCTCCAAAGGAAGAAGAGCATCGAGACGTCGACGCCAACGATGGAGGTGTCCCCTGCATGGTCAGACAGCTCGTTCACCCTACCGTCGATGCCGCGACGACGGTGGCTTGGGAACGTGTTCAAGTTCAAGCCAGCGAGTTATCAATTGTTGTCTGTTCACGATGCGTTCACGAGCCGGGAGGAGTGCAGACGGCTGTTGGTTGGGATCGGTGTCAAGGTGGTCCTCACGCTTTCTGAGGGAAGTGGCGTTCTCAAGTGCCGGTTTGACGAGACAAGGGATCTTGCGGCGATAAGAGCGGTCAAGTTTAGGGTGGAGGTACGCGAAGCGACTGTGCAGCAAGCGAGGGCGGGCTTCCAGGTCGTGCTGCAGTTGATCCAGGAAAGAGGCGCATCATCAAGTTTTCAAATCATATGTCAGCGGTTGAGAAGCGTTTGGGAGTTGGATTTCGTTCGGCCGCCGATGGGGGTGCATAGTCCGATGTTCAGTCCGGAGATGATGGTGTATCCCGATTAGAACGCATCTTTATTTTGTGTGCAGGATCTGAAAAGGTATCTTATCTGACTCACTTTTGGATGGCGAAAGATAAGGGCTACGAAATGGTATTACAAAGGTCCGTCCATGGTGGCAATCGTGCTAGCAAAGCGCGACAGTGGCTCAGAGAGTATGTCATCAGTTTCATCGACGCTCATTTCCTGATCCTGATGTTGTGATGGTGCGTGATCTACCCGCAGCGAGTAGTGTTTGCCAGGTTTAGATACGACGGCCATTGCGGGATCAGAGCTAGATATCCGGATGAATCGAAGTAACTGGACGTAGGCGACTTCTTTCTGGTCCCATTTGCGAAATAGTTGGACCGTAGGTTCATTTGTCAGATCCGGGATCTCTGGTGGGAAACGTCAGCCAGGATCGCAGGCGATGGTGAAGCCTGGAACTCACCGATCCCAGACCTGTATTCCTCCGTCTCTCTCAGTTTGATCTCCTCTAGCTTTGCCTCCTTGGTACTCTTTGACCTGCCCTTGCGCCGCGCCGCGCGCTCCTGTTCCAGTTCTTCGTCATGGCGGGTGAGCCACACGTCTCGCACGACGGCATGCAAATCTTCGAGGGTGAGTACGCCCACTGGAGGTAACGCATGGTAGAAGAAGCCATACACGTCCGCTAGTCTAGCATCAGCCCGAGTCCATCGATAGGGGACAACGACCTCGGACTGACCTTGTAGGGCGTGTTTTTTGGACCGCTTGACGGTCGCTTCTGCGAGTTTCGACTTTCTGAGATGGGTGCGAGAGAGTTGGGCGGCTTTTCGAGAGTCTGGGTGGAATATCTTTTCTTTCTTGGGGGTTGGTTTGGGTTTGGAAGGGCCAGCCATGGTGTTGTCGAGAACCAGCATCAAATTACCGGAACCATAAGCCGGCGTCTGCCGAGGGCACAAGTTGTTGGCCACGCTGTGACCGGGGGTCGACATGTCACCTCTCTTGACGGCATTCGCGACGGGATCGGAAGACCGCTCGGCCATCGTCACTGATCGAGACGCTGACCCATCGAAGTACGAATGTCCGGTCCATGCTGTGAAGCTTTCATCAAATTGCCACTGCGCAGTCCTTTCTAGCGCCGATTCGCATCCTTGACAGTCGAACGGGTGATCATGAGTTGCTGGTCAAGACCCAAGTCGACATCGGAGCACGCTTCGGCGCAAACATTGACTGGTCCCGCGACGATCAACTCATCTCTGCTGCTCCTCTCACCGGCAGTACCATCCTGGTTCTCGACCTTTGGACAGGATCTGACAATGCTGTCAGAATGGCCAATCCACGAACAGTCCTGTCGAGCACACCCTGCTAGCAAGCAGCGAGGACAGGCCCACCCCTTCGTGGCTGCGATGGTCACAAATCTACCCTAGCAAAGATGACTGCGATGCTCGAGTACGCCATCCATAAAGGCACACAAGCAGTATAAACACCACTGCCTCGTATTCTGGGAGCGATGTGTGACGTGGGATCGGCGGAAGAAGCCCACCACGTATGAAACTGCGCACTGCGCACCGTCACATCACGAAATTTGCCCTGGAGGAACGAGTTGGAACCGAAAATAAAGTGGCTTTGCAAATCCACGGGGTCAGTCCAGACAGATTACTTAATATGCGCGAAACTTATCTCGCAGGGAGAGCCACTAAGATTTGACGTTAGAACCGTCCGAACCCTATCTCCAAGGCATATCCGTCAAGTTCCTGTCAGCAAGAAAACGCTGTCGTGTAGTAGTATTTCACTGAAGTTTTGAACGGAGGCTGACCCCGACGCCCAATTAGGCTCCTCGATGTTGGGTGTAAATTTAGCCTCCTCCGATCACATCTTATAATTAGCAACGATCAACACACTGGGTTGTTAATACCACACCCGCTCCTGCTTCACTCCGCATTCCAATCAGAAGGTATGGCTGGGGATCCGACAATCCCCGACGACCGTTCGGAGAACGCCTCCTCGCACTATAGGTGCATGTAGATTTCTTCCACATCGGCACTCAAGATCAGTATCGCTGGAATGCTGGTAGGATCAGATAACATATGCAAAAACATTCCGTCGGGCCTCTGAATCTGCTCGCATCATTATTGATGTTTTGGGTTTCGCTATCCCGGCCATGCCCAGCAATTCGAGTTGAACAGAAATCCGTTAACTTCAACTGTAGTCGAAGTACCGCTCACGTACGCTCTCACAGTGGCTGGACAAAAAGTTTGAACTTCTTAATCGGGTAGAGATCGGCGCCCGTGGTGGCGCTCAATACTTGCAAGTTCCTATTGAACAGTCGCGGCAACAGATGCCCGATGAGTCCTGAAGTACTGCGGAAAAAGTACTGTAACTCCATTCGACCCGGATGTCGTTTCGATATCTCACGATGCGCAGTCCACCGTTTAATCTACAGGCCGATGGCTTGTTCTACAATGTGCAGTTCCTCCTCTGCCCTCACAATATAACCCAAATGTTCGGAAGCGAGTCGAGCTATCGTATGGGGAACGCAACCTCGCTCTTTGTGAGTTAAGGGGAGGCAAGGATGCACTTGTCAACACCGGGTAACATGTATCTTCAAGGATAGGTCATAATGCCACCTCACCCATCCCCCGAGGGTCGAAGCTCATTCCAAAAATATATCTTGAACGAGATGGTCGTCGGATTTATTACACCGTCATGCGAAGAAGATCAAGGGGTAAAATGCGAATGAAAATGAGGTTTGTAACATATGCCGATTCTCCTTATGTGATTCATGCGATAACAAGGGTCACAGGTCAGCCGGTCTAGCCGCTTCAAGTACTTCATGTTCTTGCTGCGGTTTTCATTGGCATGTTTGACGTCCGAGATATTTTTGACACATGCATCCCGACTCGTCTAACATCTTGGGACGTATAAAGGGCCGAATGCAGCGAGCAAAACATCAGGGCCTTCAATCGAAAAGCTCCTCTGTTCTCTGATTCGCCATTCGCACTCACCTCCCTAACTTTGTTCATCATGCGTTTTGCCAAGTCGCTCGTCGCGTTCATCTTCCTCAGTGTCGTCACAGCAGCGGTCATCCCAGACGTCGCTGTCCGCGATGTTGCGGTAGGCGATGGAAAGGATCACCACAAGGATCACCCCGCCGCTCGCTCAGCTGCTGAAAGTGATCCCCATCGTCACCATACCCGCGACACTGCGGCGGAGGACAAGGGTCACCACAAGGATCACCCCGCCGCTCGCTCAGCTCCTGAGGATGATCCCCACCGTCACCACGCCCGCGACACTGTGGCGGAGGACAAGGGTCACCACAAGGATCACCCCACCGCTCGCTCAGCTGAAACTGATCCCCATCGTCACCACGCTCGCGACACCGCGGCGGAGGACAAGGGTCACCACAAGGATCACCCCACCGCTCGCTCAGATGATCCCCATCGTCACCACGCCCGTGACACTGCGGCGGAGGACAAGGCTCACCACAAGGATCATCCCGCCGCTCGCTCAGCTGAAACCGATCCCCATCGTCACCACGCCCGTGGCGATGACAAGGATCACCACAAGGATCACCCCGCCGCTCGCTCTGAAACTGATCCCCATCGTCACCACGCCCGCGATGATGACAAGGATCACCGCAAGGACCACTAGAGTGGTGCAACCAACGCTTGAAACTCGCTAGGCAATGTACAAGTAAGCGTCCACTTATAAATCATAGTGGCTCACAACTAATTTCTTCCTCTAGTGTCAGTTCACCGCGCTCGTCAGGCTCTCTAGATTTCATGAGCTTCGTGTTGAGATTCATACGCGCTGGGATGTTGGGATGCTGGGTTGGTGGGCGGCGAGTGTGATATTCTGTACTTCGACGGACAATGTATTCGTGTGTTTCCCTTCAGTCAAGGCTGTACCAGCACACTGGTTCCCATCATCTTCAAGATTGATCACTGTGTATCATGGAGAAATTATTGGTTTGTGTTGAAAATTCCGATGGGACGATGAGACCGAATAAGCATAATTGAGGAGAAGAGAGAATTGCAAATATTCAATACTTAGACCGCGGGGTAGAGATGAAGCCCTTACCAGTGAGCTTTAAGAGAACCGTGCCTCGCCGTCTGTGATCAATGACTCGTGCGGCGATGATATCATGCTGCAACTTCGACTGTGAAACAGTTAATCTTAATTCCCTCGTTCTGGTGGGTGTGGCTGTTCAGGTGAGCTTATTTGACGAACCTCTGCACAACACCCATCGCAGGGAATAGCCGGGATAGTGAAACCCCAAACCTCAGTAATGATGCGAGCAGATTCAGCGGCTCGATAGAGCGTTTTTGCGTATGTTATCTGAGCCTGCCATCTATCCAGCGATACGAAGTTTACGGAGATAATGGTATATCTTCATTAGAACATATCTTTCTCTTGTGTCTAGGATCTGAAAAGGTGTCTTATCTGACTCACTTTTGGGCGACGAAAGATGAGCACTTACAAAGGTCCGTCCATGGTGGCAATCGTGCTAGCAAAGCGCGACAGTGGCTCAGAGAGTATGCTATTGTTTTCATCGACGCTTATTTCCTGATCCTGATGTTGTGATGTCGCGTAATCTACCCGTAGCGAGTAGTGTTTGCCAAGTTTAGATACGACGGCCATTGCGGGATCAGAGCTAGATATCCGGATGAATCGAAGTAACTGGACGTAGGCGACTTCTTTCTGGTCCCATTTGCGAAATAGTTGGACTGTAGGTTCATTTGTCAGATCCGGGATCTCTGGGGGAAACGTCAGCCAGGATCGCAGGCGATGGTGAAGCCTGGAACTCACCGATCCCAGACCTGTATTCCTCCGTCTCTCTCAATTTGATCTCCTCTAGCTTTGCCTCTTTGGTACTCTTTGACCTGCCCTTGCGCCGAGCCGCGCGCTCCTGCTCCAGTTCTTCGTCGTGTCGGGTGAGCCACACGTCCCGGACGACGGCATGCAAATCTTCGAGGGTGAGTACGCCCACTGGAGGTAACGCATGGTAGAAGAAGCCATACACGTCCGCTAGTCTATAAGCATCAGCCCGAATCCATCGACGGGGACAACGACTCGGACTGACCTTGTAGGGCGTGTTTTTTGGACCGCTTGACGGTCGCTTCTGCGAGTTTTGACTTTCTGAGATGGGTGCGAGAGAGTTGGGCGGCTTTTCGAGAGTCTGGGTGGAATATTTTTTCTTTCTTTGATTTGGGTTTGGAAGGGGCGGCCATGGTAATACGCGGCGTAAACTTGGCGTAGGCTATCACTGCATTGACAGGACTCTTTGTTTCAACTTATTTGGCGAAAATCCAATCTCATCGCCACCCCTACATCCTCTTTTTCTCTTTCTATCGACGGTTTGGCACTCAATGCGGCAACCTCATAGACAGGTCTGGTTACCAGACTAACATGAACCGGCGTCACACAAACTTTTAGCTGGAGGTCGCTGAAGCTGTTGCCGGTGGCGGTCGACATGCTCTCTCGACGATATTCACGACTCGATCGGAAGACCGGTCGGCCATCGTCACATTAAGACGGGTGAAACATGCATTGACCTTGAAGCACGAATGTCCGGGCCATACTATGAAGTTTTCGCCGACTGGTAATCAAATTGCCACTGCGCAGTCCTTTCTAGCACCGATTCGCATCCTTGACAGTCGAACAGGTGATCGTGGGTTGCTGGTCGGGCCCCGGGTCGACATCGGAGCACGCTTCGGCACAAAAATAAACTGGTCCCGCGACGATCAACTCATCTATACTGTTCCTCTTACCGGCAGTACCATCCTGGTTTTCGACCCTTGGACAGGATCTGGCAATGCTCTCAGAATGGCCAATCCACGAACAGTCCTGTCGAGTACACCATCCATAAAGGCGCACAAGCAGTATAAACACCACTGCCTCGTATTCTGGGAGCGATGTGTGACGTGGGATCAGCGGAAGAAGCGTACCACGTATGAAACTGCGCACTGCGCACCGTCACATCACGAAACTTGCCCTGGAGGAACGAGTTGGAACCAAAAATAAACTACTTTTTGCTTTACAAATCCAGGGGGCCAGTCAAATTAATGTGCGACGAAACTTATCTCGCAAGGGGGAGCCGGTAGGTTGTCAAGATTGACGTTAGAACCCTCCGAGCCCTCTGTCCCAGATATATATGCATCAAGTTCCTGTCAGCAAGAGAACGCTGTCGTGTAGTATTTCACTGAAGTTTTTAACGGAGGCGCAACGCTTGACCTGGACACCCAATTAGGAAATTTCAGCCTCATCTCCGAGTTGGTGTTGAGTGTAAATTTAGCCTCCTTCGACTCGGATTACACCTTATAATTAGCAGCGATCAACACACTGGGTGGTTATTAATACCACACCCGCTCCTACTTCACTCCGCATTCCGATCAGAGGTATGGCTGCTGATCCGACAATCCCCGACAACCGTGCGGAGAACGCCTCGTTGCACTATTGGTGCATGTAGATATCTCCCACATTGGCACTCAAGATCAGAATCGCTGGATAGATGGTAGGATCAGATAACATACGCAAAAACGCTCCGTCGGGCCTTTGAATCTGCTCGCATCATTATCGAGTCCCTGGGTTTCACTATCCCGGCTATCCCCTGAAAATGGGTGTTGTGCGGAGGTCCGTCAAATCAGTCCCCCTGAACAGGCACACTCACCTGAACGAGGAGATTAAGATTAACTGTTTCGCAGTCGAAATTACAGCATGATATTTCACAGACGGCGAGGCACGGTTCTCTTAAATTTCATTGGTATCGGGCTTCATCTCCACCCCGGACGGTCAAAGTATTTCTTCTTCCCAATTATGCTTCTTCAGTCTCACCCATCGGAATTTTCAACGCAAACTAATAATTTCTCCATGGTGCACAGTGACGAGGTCGTCATCCGCACGATACTTGGTCAGCGGAAATGATGCGAGCACTGAAGTGGTATGCACAGTGATCAATCAATCTTGAAGACGATGAGCACCAGTGTGCTGGTACAGTCTTGACTGAAGGGAAACACACGAATGCATTGTACGTCGAAGTACAGAATATCTGACCAGTGAATTGTTACAAAGAATATCACACTCGCCGCCCAGCAACCCAGCAACCCAACATC
>JBBPQL010000327.1:0-31522 GCA_038092515.1 Boletus subparvulus | reverse complement strand
GTCATATTGAGGATTGGTCAGCAATCTCTTGGCATTTGTAAGCAGCCAAGACTCCATATTTGGCTAGCACAGCCCCTGTACAAAATGTATAAAAGGAGAGTGTTTCTAGCCATAAAGAGAGCATCTATCAGAGATCCAGAGATTCCATCTGGAAACCAAAGATCCAAGTAACCTAATAGATTACTTGAACTCCCCTACTACAGTAGCTACCCAATAGAGGACCTCGAGTAGGAGTACCCCCACCGCTCTAGCACTACTAGAAAGATTGTTAGGAGTAAAGACTTGTACCTAAACTTAGGACAAGTGAAATAGGAGACACCTTTTGGGAGAAAACCCTAAATTGGGCAACAAAAGGAACACATCCCCAGCAATACTAAGCTACTAGGCTTACTGTGAACCCTGCTACTCTAGCTGACTATCCACCTCAAGGGATAAGAGGTAGTTCAGTACTAGGCTTGAAACCACAACTCCTTACGTTTACAATACAATTGAGTTAGGAAACCAATTCGTGTGAACTAAGAGACTTGTGAACAATCCACTATGTCAGCATCACTATAAAGCTGCTGATTATTCATTAGGATATAGTATCCTACACTTTTCCACCAAGTCGAACTCAACTTTATCCCGTGTGCAAAGGCCAGGATACACTTTCACCAACCAGACACCAAGTCTGAAGCATCTTCAATTCTGATCTTTGCAACGTCTGTTGAGGATCAGCGAACAACCCACACTACTGGTACACTAAGTTTGTCACTGATTCACTTCTAGTGTCACTAGGACTGTTTCGTCTAGAAGATAGAGAGAGTCATCTCTAGCTAATAGTGTTCTATCCGTGGAGGCAAAAGCAGTTGTCTGGAGAAGCCCTCCTTTGTTTAGAGTTTCTCTGCTTGTTGCCTAGAAAGAAGTCAGTGCTGGCAATGAATTCTGGACAACATTTTAAATAACATTCACTGGGCTTGTTGTGTATAACACTCCATCATGGTGATCATGCAACAGATTCAAGCGTCGTGCCCAAGTATTGACAACCTTCACTTGACTTGAGCTGTTGGTTGTTGTCATATCCATGATTTTACCTAGTCAACTCCGGTCCTCTGGGACACCTCCACACCTCTGCACCTCCGAACTCCGAACTTGGTAAATCTCCATTAGTATCCAGTGTACTATCTCCTTTAGTCCCTCTACATTTGTTCCTCTAATCCTGTACTACATTTGTTCCTCTCGCCTTGTAGATGACTCCGATCCAGTGTTTCCGCAGCTCGGTACCTTCGTACCTCCAGAGCACTGCTCCACTTCAGGACTCCGTAGTATACTCCAGTAGTATATAAACTGTACTTACTATCCTCATGTACTTCAGTTTGAATATCGACTTAGATAAACTCCTTCTGTCTGACTCTATCTGTCCCCTCACCTGATCCAGACTTCAGACTTCGACATTACCCTCGTCGTCGTCGTCGTCTACCTTGAGCTCGTTGACACCACCAACGTCTCTGAGTTACCTCTGATCTGCTCCGCTTCTCCGGGACCCAATTAACAGCAAGGGCATAGCACATAAGCTAAGGCCAAGTCCCAACCAACTCCGACCAACTCCGGAGTTTCCGGAGTTCCCGCGAGGAGTTTGCATGACCTTAACAGGTGGGCAGAGCCCACCAACACAGCGTGATGCTTATATAATGAAAAATCCCCTATTTTGATTCACAAACCCGACACAATGCTCTAGGTACTCAATTCACAATGTAACGATCCATGGTGTAATATGGAAAATGGGTACAAATGAATGTTCAGTCATTTTCTTGAGAACAGAATTTTGATATAATGTGATACATGATAGATAAAGAAGAAAACTCACTGAAGAACAACCAGGATCCGAAAACGAGTCTCAAGAAAGTGTTTAAATAATCAATACGAACATTTTATCTGTGTGTAGCTAAGCATGGGGAGCTCTGGTTTGGTACTGGTGTGGTCGACAAGGACAGTAGCCCCTAAACACCAGCTACAGACATGTTGCACAGATATGCCTGACTTACACAAAGGTGTCGACATGCCCCCTGACCTGTTTGGCTGGCATTTCTCCCTCTTTCCATCTTATTTTTACTAATGACTATTAGTTTTTTCAATGGTTCGAAGATACACACCTTACCAGCCAAACCAGCACTGCACAGCTGGTCAAAGGGCATATTTAGAGTCAGCACGCAAACTCGCACAAGAAACAAAGAGAGCCACACCAAATCCTGCTCAGTTTCGGAGCACTCTACCATGCTGCTTAAATACCCTGGAGACAAGTCTTGCAGAGCTCTCAGCTGATCTCATATCCAAAAAAAGAACTTACCAGTATGAGGAGTCAGATTCCATGTGACAGGAGCTGGTGATGTCGAAAAGGAAAGCAGAATAGACCTACAAGACCCTGCGGAACAAACAAGTGAAGGTCAAACAAGCGAAAATGTCGCTCGCAAAGGCCATTTTAGTATATCTTACACTAGTCAGCAGCAGATATTACACTTATTTTCGCTAGATAAAGGATGTTGATGTGCATGTGTCATGGATTTCATCAAAATAGGGGATTTTCGATTATGTAAGCGTCACGCAGTGTTGGGTGGGCGAAGCCCACCCCCACTCCTCTCACCTCACCAGCAACGTACAGCCCCATAGATACAAATATCAGGAGGTACTTATGTAATAGATGGGCTTGCATAAACGACCTTACCAAACATTCTGGAGATATAATCCACAAGGGCCATCAAGTGGCACAGCCCACTACATTTGCACGGTCTAGTATATACATGTGAATTCATGTGTGGCAACACCATCAGATTAGCTTGCTACATGTCCATCTTACACTCTATAGCAGTCTCGCATCTATCTTACGTATAATAGTCCTCGTCGCCACTTGTTGTGCATCATGCAGGCTAATCATTGTCTGCACACGTTCATTAACAGGAGAGTCGCAGCAACAGTTAAATGCTCACCCAATCATACGTGTAGCTTATGTCGGTGAGTATTTCTTCTTCATGATCATACTTGAGGATGTCACCCTTCCACAACGGCATGCATTCGATGTGGCTCATGGCTCTTTGTAGGCACGCATTGAACAGTTGTGGGTTGGATGCCTGGCAGGCAGTGGACATGTCTGAATCTACTACATATGTCCCATCTGGCTGCAGACAGAGAGACACGTACCCGACCACTCGGCATGTTCCACTACTACTGCAAGTGCCAAATCGTCTCCAAGTAACAACAACTCTACCAAGTCGAAGTGTCTGGTATGGAAATTCCATTCTGAGCTGCCCACGGTCAGGGATGCTCACGATGGTAAGCAATCAAATACCATCTTCTTGAGGACGACATGCCCAAGGAGCAATGCAGGTGTGTGATACATCGTTTGCGATGGTGTCAACCAGCATGCCTTCATCGCAGTTGACGCAGGTAAAAGCCTTTCACTAGCTGCAATGGAACTGTTGGTGGTTTCGTCAGTTTAATTTCTGTAGGATATTGACATGTACAGGTACATTTCAATTTGCCAAATGTCTTGTTTGTTGGTGTTCCTGGTGAGTTCGTGATGAGAGGATGGGGAGGGTTGATTATCACATGCTGACACGCCAATGAAAGCTTTTGATTGCATGAAGACCGGATCAACACCTGTAGTGAATGAAGAACCGTATTCAGCTGTCAACGGACCAGCTATTGTGTGTGAAACATCGAAAACTACCGTCCATGGGAGCGACGCATGGAATGAAACGTTAAGACAATGACCATGCCAAATTGCTGAAGTTTGCAAGAACCCCCTAAAACAGGTAGAGTAGTGGCAAAAGGTGGCGACGTGGGAAGCTAGGGTGGCAGTGTCAAAAATCTGAAAACCCTGCCAAACGTGAAATTTAGTGAAACACACAAACCCACTACTTACGTAGCGGGAATTAACCCGCGGTCTCGTATGGCCGTTGACAATTTGAGAGCAGGTTTCCAATGGGAGCGAGTACGAGATTCATCTAGGTAACTCCGAGTCGGCTCACCCAGTGCGGCTGTGAATTGGAATCACTTGACTGCTCAAATTTGTCTATCTTCGGTCAAGCGCTTTTAACATTACGTCTAGTGTTCCTTTCAACTGACCCGGAACTTACCGTTGATCAGGAAACTGATGCCGGTCAACTATTTGTACGTCGATTGTGCTATCCACATCTTCACTGACATGAAACTTGGTGGATGACCGACTGCACGGCGCCCCGTGTTCGGACGTGAACATGGCCACCGACAATGGCGACAAGCTGAGCTTGCCGAGCAGCTAACTCAAGAGAACTGAATATCACTGCACCAATCAGATCAGCGCTACTGCGGATTCGATACCCTCTTCGTCCAAGAATTTCGCCTCCAATCAACAATACCTATGCACTGAGAGTCAGTAGTGTCGTGGCTCCCATGCTTAAACTTCAAGGGTCTTTTAGGTGATTAATTACTGTGAGTAGTGCTACTAGTAGAAGTTTCTTGTTTTCGACATTTCACCACTGCTTCCCGCCTTGAATATCTTCAAATCGAGGCTAGCCAACGAACACAATAATTCGGTTGTGCCATGACCGCGGGCCGCCGTCGCCGTAAATATCCAAATTTCAAACGGCCGGTGCAGCTTGTCAGCATCACACATACAATTCCTAGCAATCTTGCACCGAGTTCTGTTGGGAACCGTAACGTTGTAAGTTACGCCCAGCACGATTGATTACAGTAAATTAATCTAGAAGAGGCAGATGACTCTCTCCAACTTGAAGTGAGTGGAGCTACAGTGGAGTGTGGACGTAAACCATGCCGATAGTAATGCGTCTCTTCTAACCCCGAACAACACTGAACCGAACTCGCAGGATGTTTCCGTGATAGGTAAGGCACCAGACTGGGGGATCATATAAACATCGGATTACCACTGTTCGGCACCCAACGAGGCCCCTCAACAAGTTACTGTCCGACCATGCCAATCGTCAACCAGGATGTAGCCTTTATCCCCGTGAGTCATTCCCTCGCCTCGACATCTTCTTGGCATCTCATAGCCATTGCACGGCAGTCACAAAACAAAAATAAACCCCCCGTTAAGCTCCTCGAACATCGCGAAGGAGAGAGAGAAACGTACCTATGGTACATCACCGAAGACGAATACCTCAGACTCAATCAAATCTTCGTTGGTCGTGATTTCCAGGAAACTGGGTTGGGTGGAACGAAAGTAGTTGGCCTTCCATCGCCGTGTGGAGGGTGTGGCAAGTATACCGAGTTTATTGACTGGTGGGCTGCCGTCCAGAGGAGTGCGTTTTGAACGATGCTAACTGGTGATTTTTTCAGGGTATGGACAGCACTCCGACGAGGAGTCCACACACGCGAGTTCATGTTTAACTCGCTCAAGAACGGACGCCAGGGCGCGGAGACAATGCACGACGTGTATTGCTCAGAGTGCGGCTTGATCACACCCGTGCGATCCAGAGACAACGCCGAGGGTGGGGCAGAAGCTCCGACCATCCACCAAGCCAAGGTGTGTAACATAATCAAATTCAGATGACGGATGTTCACGCGTCACCTCGAAGCCTCTCGATCGTTCCAAGTACGATTTGAACCCCGAGTTGATGGAACGCAAGGTGGAGTTGGCAGCAAAGCCCAAAGATATGAAGGTAAGGTCAGAAGCTGTTCCGGGTCTTTACTCCGTTGACGCGGAGTGTGCACCGACGTCTTTTGTAGGCTGGGCCAACGTGGGGGGAGTGGTGGCTAGACAACACGGGGAGCACTGCTGCCTACCGGGCTCGGATTGCCAAGGAAAAGGCTGAGGCCAAGCTCAAGGCTGAAAGCGGGACAGCGGAAGAAACTAGTCTGTAACATAACATGAATTTGTCTCATTATGTACGATCCGGTGCAATGATAGTGCAAGGGATGTCGACCCCTGGCAAGCTGATTAAGATCGACGACTCGGAAATATCATGACCTCGTTATAATTACTTTTCTGTTCACCAAAACAGTACTTGGACTTTTCAGAAAATGCAAGCCACCCACGGGCCGCGAACGTAACAAGGCATGGTCCGAGGCCTTACGGGTGACCTGTCTTTGCACTAAGACCACGCTCACGTTTACTGCACGTACGCGCTGCCGCATCCTTGATTCTCGATCACAAGAATTCTACACATTCGATATCACGACCTCATTTTCTGGCTCGACAGACTCTTTCGATACCTTCCCCGGTGCGCAACACCCTGCTCACCCCACCGACCACGCGGAGATCGCCTTCTCCGCCGCAGCGAACCGAGCCTCTTCCTGACTCGCGTGTCCCTTCTTTTGCGCGGACGCACTCACGGCCTCTCGTCCCTCCACGCTGATCGTACAGATCACCAACCCCTTCTCCTCCGTGTACTCATACGTGATCGGCTTTTGCTGACGCGCCGCCCACACAGACAACCTCGAGACCGGATGCAACACGTCCACATCGTCACGAATGATACGGTCCAGATGGCTCAACACACCCAACTTCCAAAGCAGAGCTTTCACGGTCTCAATGTTCCCTTCCGAGTCGAGGTACACCGCCCCGATGAAACTCTCAATCATGTCGCTGAAGAGTTTTGGGGCTTGTAATCGCGTGAGCGCTGCCCAAGGGAATACCGTGCCCGTCGTAAATGCAACCTCGATTTCATCTTTCACCTGGTCGTATCGACGAAAGGTGAGTTTTTGGTCTTCGAGGATGACGGGGCTCGAGTGCTGGAGACATTGGAAGAGACGGATCGTGTTCGTGTTGGGTTGCATCACGATCTCGCCGTGTGGACCGAGTCTAGGCATGCTCGCGTCAACTTCGAGCGAGCTTCGAAGGCACATGTACGCGAGGAAATGGGTATTCACGACGGCCGATTTGCGAATGTGAATGTCGTGCGGGGAGTACGTTTTCCCAGGATACTTGTAGAGGAAATCGGCTACGATCATATCGAGCAGAGCGTCCCCAAGAAACTCCATGCGCTCGTACGAGACCGTCCGATTGTCATACTGATAGCTCGCGTGCGTGAGCGACTCGACGAGCAACAGTTTTCGCTGAAATGTGTATCCCAGCATGCGTTCCACGTTGTTCAACTGCGTCGACACCTCGTCGGTATGCTCGACGCGGGACAGCGCCATCTCAACACATTCCGGGAGGGTGTGCCACTCGAGTCCCAGGCCGAACAGCCGAGTACACGACACGCCGAGATCAAAACCGCCGTGGAGGTACGCAGCACCGATCAGAGACTCGACGACGTCTGCCAACATCTTCGTCGACAGTTCTTCAACCTCCTTGCGCGTCTTTCCCCCTTCAACCACGGGCTCGTCATTGGTTGCTTGCAGGGGATCAGCAGGAGTAACGACGGGCTCCTCTGGTGCAGAGAGGTATAACGGCTTGAACTTTTTGGGTGAGAAATGTGTACGGATGATCCATCGAAATATGGAGCGTCGAACAGCTTCTTTTGCAAGACGGGAATTCGCTACAGCGTGATCCTTGCGTCTGGTTAGATATCCCTCGTGCCACAATGGATAGGAAGCCATCAGGTTCACCGCGACGATAAATTTAAGCACGGCGTCCCCGAGCGTCTCGAGGCGTTCGTAATTGGTTGGGTCCCCGGCAACGGGGGCTGTCGTTGCAGTGGTAAGGAACGGAGAGGGGATTTTCGCGAGAGGAGCGCGGGGGAAGAGGGTGGTTCTGAGGGACTTGACAATCATGGCTGTCTCAAGGCGACGAAGGATCGATGGGATAAATTGTGAATATTCACATTCCGCCGGAGACAGAAGCTCGAGATAAGAGTACTTGGCAAGGAGGAAGATCGGCTGTGGAGCTGCGTTGGAGACCGGAAGGGGGAGTAAGAAATTGCTTCTCTGTGGGAGAGGTTCGACGACGAGGAGAGGGTACGTCACCCGAACTTCCTCAAATCGCGAGTACGTTCGGCGAGCGCATATTTCTGCCTCTTCTTCCTCTGTGAGTTTCTCGTAATGCCAACCAACGAAACGATAGAGCTTTCCAAACGACCGGCCGTCACGAACCCAGGTGAGATCGGCCGAGTATCCATTCTGTAAAGCAAACTGCTCCGCATTGACGGAATGGGCTCTCTCCGAGTTCTCCTCCTCCATCTTCATCGCCCAGCTACGCCGAGACAACCATGTATAACCATCTGCGTCCGCGTTGATGATAAACAGGTACGCAAAGTCGAGGTGTAGCCATTTCATCCGCGAGCCATACTGACTCCAAAATAGCCTCCGAGCGTTCTCCCGGGCCGCCGTCAGCTCCTCTTGGGACAAGCGGGCCACTTTTCCTGGACCAAGTCTGACCCCTATCCTACCCCTCTGTGGATG
Organism: Boletus subparvulus; assembly: GCA_038092515.1. Classification (NCBI taxonomy): domain Eukaryota; kingdom Fungi; phylum Basidiomycota; class Agaricomycetes; order Boletales; family Boletaceae; genus Boletus; species Boletus subparvulus. Next base: position 23,206 of record JBBPQL010000327.1, on the reverse strand, counting down.
ATGCAAAACAGGCAGTTCATCCACGCCAAGCGCAGGCATCTCGAAACGCGTCAAGAGCGTCAGTGAGGGAAGTCCTTCGACAGTAATTTCCGTCGACCACCAATTCTCCTCATCGCTCGATGGCAGCCACGGGTTCAGCTGGCTTGTCACGGTGGCCGTCCCGCCACGCTTCGCGATGTCCTTCAACATATCCTTCACCTCATCCTCCAGTTGCGGTTCAACGACGCTCGTCAGGGGTAGCAGGTGATCGTTAAGCAAGCCAGCTTTGTACAGCTCGAGATAGGCTTTGAATGCAACGTGCTGGTATGCGGACCGTTTCGAGGGGTATTTTCGCTCGACAGTGTAGACGCGAAGCTGGGGTGGCAAAGCCTTGGGCAAGGTCAACGTACAACCAAAAGGACCCGGGTACATTGGGACGTCTTGCTGTCCATCACCGAGAGCATGCCAACCTTCCGGTAAATCAGGAGGATCGATGTCATAGAGGGCGACAAAGCTAGTATGCCTAGAATTCGGGAGGACTGCGCAGAAATGGTTCAAGTGCGAAACAGCCGCCTGGAGAGTAAGCAAAGCCCTGAAGGACAAGAACGGACACGATCGTGAACACATGATCTCGAATAACACTTACTACCCACCCTGTGGATTCAACTTTAAACTCGCATGGCTCGAACTCGTCGTCAATTTCTGACGGCATCAGCCGTGGTCTCTTGGCAGCCTTCCGCTCAGTGTTGTATTCCGCGACCATGTCCCCCTCTAGCATTTCAAATTGCATGATACGAGCGTCATCAATACCCCCACGCCCGAACATGAGGACAAAGGAACTACGTTTCCTTCTCGCCCGACCCCGGCTCTGTGTCCAACTTGCCATGTTGTTCGGGAGGTCCCAGCGAATGACGTTTCCGCATGCTTGAATGTCCAGGCCCTCCTCCGCGACCGCAGTTGCAACGATAAGGTTCTTTTCTCCAGACCTAAACTCGTCCAGGGTTTCAGCCTGTGGCTGGCGTAGGATCTTTCGCGTGATATCCAGGAAAGCAGTGCGGTAGGAGCTCTCAGAGGAGCCAAGAAGTGATCCTACTCTGAAGGATTCCCTCGTTCGAGGGTGATGTTCAAGGACCGCAGTCAGTGCGAGCACTGCATCCCTCCTCGTAACGAACACAATCCCGCTATACGGTTCGTTGAAAGACTCGGCCCGCTCCTTCTCTTCCTCTAATGTCTGGAGGAGGACCCGGAGCTTGTCTGAAATACCTTTCTCGATGGATTGTGGCTCATACGAGACAGGAGTAATGTCGATACTCTTGAGGTGATCGACGAGATACGCTTTTTCCTTGGATTGCCATGCAGTCGTAATGTCGTTATACGGAGAGGCATGATCGAGAGCGAACTCGACGACCCGTTGGATGTACCAGTCTGCCGCCCATGGACCAAGGCTGTGACAAACATCATGAGCGGCACTTGAAAGCTCTTTGATCCCCTTGTGTGTGTATGAATTTGTCTTCGAGATCGTTTTGGACAGTCTTTGATCAAGACGAATTCTCTCGAGTCCTGGAGGCATTTTTGCTAGGTTTTCGCGGAGAGAGATAACGTAGGGGTCCTTCTGGATATCCATCGACTCTTCCACTTGTTTGAGTGCTTGGAGGTTTTTTGAAAGCAAGTGACAGGTGTCGTGGTTCCATGGGATGCTGTACAAGACGTGCCTGAACTCTGGTCGGTGAACATGAGCTTCGAGCTGGTCACGATGTTGTCTAGGGCTACGAATGACGCTGTCGAGATTCCTTTCCAGTGTTCTAACGAGAATTATCAGAACATTTGGGTGAAAAGAAGACGTGGAGCACTGATAGCCACCTGAAAGCCTCAGCGACATTGCCACCAAACATGGGGCTGGCGGTCAGACCAAGAATCATTGGTCTTTCGCTGACAGGCCCATGGCTGCTGGCTCTGGTGGGCACTCGGTTGGGAAGGGCAAAGTAGAAGTCCCGCATGATACAGTTCATCGGATGATTGTCATTTGCATGGTGAGCTTCGTCAAGCACTAGGAGGCCGATCTCTAGACCTAGATTGATGTGTGCGTGACTGAGCGCATCGAGGAGAACTTGGGGAGTGGAGACTATAACACGGTTTTTCTTGAGAACATTTTTCCAGAGCTTAGGGTCTATCCATTGTTTCGGCTCCAGGCCACCATGGACGAGTCCAACCGATCCAATCGCTTTTTGGATCACATCATGTTGCTGTTCACAGAGCGCCACAGTTGGTGCAACGAACCACGAGACCTTTGTGGTCGTCGATAAGTCACAGTAAATGGGGTACGGTGACGAGGTTACCTTGTGCGGTTCACGGTCACACTCGATCTTCATGCGCAGAACCGCAATATGAGTTTTTCCCGACCCAGTATCTTGCGCGATGATGATGTTTTCGGTCAAGCTGGCGTCCAACATCTCTTGTTGATAGCTGCGAATGATTACCTCTGAATCCGAAGCGTCGCCCATTCTGAACGATATTGCTGAACGTAGAGGGTGCTAGTATGACCTTGAGCAAAACGGACACTTGACCTGGGATAGCGCCGGGAACGTGTATAATCTCACCTGGTTGTACCGTCGATAGCAAGGGTCAAGGCGGTGCGCACTGGCAACGGCCGTTTTAAGTACCCCTGGAAGCGCCGAACACGTCTGTCATGTGAGAGTTCAAGGACTTTCAGGCCCGAAGAACAGTCACGGAGCTCCGTACGCCGGAACTTTGGAAATTTTAAAAAAAGAACAAGCAACGGCTTCCATGTGAAAGACTCGACTTGTTCTTGTTGCCTTGGTGCCCTCGGCAATCTATGAGTCTCCAGACTCCAGCACGTGAGGTTCGAGGTGGGATGCGGCGGTTGGGTGGGTTTCATAGACGGTTGGGACCGCCCTCGAAACATGTCAAGGCCCAGCTCGTCAGATTTGGGGCAGGTGTAGTCTGACAAGAGGAGCACGCCGTCCATCATTGATTTCATCGTCAGACTCCGCCAACGCAAATAAACAACGCGATTCTATTCTATAAACCAACCCGTTCCACATCATTACCACTCCACTGTTCGGAGTCACTGCAGCTTCTTCTCGCCCGCAGCCACCTCCGCCATCTTCGCCTCCACCTTCCGCCTCGCCTCCCTCCGCTCCCGTCCCCGCGTGATCAACGGCTTGGGCTCCAAATCCGCAAACAAGTATTTACACACCGTCTCAACCACCCAACAGCCCGCGAAATCGACAACCATGACGCTCGTCAACTTGACCTTGAACTGTCCGACCGTCAATCGTAGACAGAAAGACGAAGCGCAAAGACGTACCACAGTGTCCATCTCGACGATCTGAAGCCACCGATTCAACTCGGGGAAGAAATCGGTCGAACCTGAAAACGCGACCGCGCTCGCTCCGACGAGGCCCCAATACAGCTTGGAATTTTCACGGATCCCTTCGCGGAAAGGTCGGCCCTGGAAGTTGATCGCAAACGTGGAGACTTGTTGTGAGAGTCCCAAGAGGTAGATGGCCGTGTTTAAGAGGCTCGGCTCGAATTTGGCATCGAGGTCGACGACGCCCGGTCTGTGGTAACTGTAAGACATGGTGTTGGAAGAGAGTATATCGGACTCACGGTTCGTAAAAGTGGGCCAAGTTCGTAATGTACACCAGAGACACGATGTGTAGCGTAAACTGGATCAGGACAGACAACAACACGTAGAGATTAAAAATATTGCCCAGTGGTCGTTCGCGCGAAAGCTTCTCGACGGGCTTTACAACACAACGCACGTCAACAAGACATCGAAAAGAATATGCATACACCGTACCTGTGCGCGCGAGATGCACAAGAAGCAGACCGACATCAACATCCCGCTGACAGTCACCTGGTAATCGCCAAACTTGATGCCGTCTAGATACTGTACGCTCAAGCTGTATGCGGTGATGAGACAGTTCAGTGCCAAGATCTTGTACATCTGGATGGTCGCGACCAGCGTACAACGACCTTGCCTGATGATATGGGAAACTAGAGAATAGGCTGAGTTGATGCGTTACAGCGATCGGAAAGGACTCACTAGCCGCAACATGCGAGAGCTTGGAGGTGAACGGAGCAGCGCACGATGCGTCTCCAAGTTTGATCTGAGGAATCTCTTCGTCGCCTTCCATATTGGCCATGGCATCCGTGATCGAAGCCAAGTCAAACTATACCATATGGGTCAGCACAAGGGCCCACCGAAGCCTCACCAAAAACCGACCTTCTCCATCGGATTCCTCTGCCTCGCAACCTGCAAGTTGGCCGCAGCCTTCTTCTGCGCCTCGACGACATCCGGGTACAGGTGCGCGATGGCAGGTGGTACGGGTGGGGGTGGTTGACCAAAGCGCGCAGAGATCTTGAGCTGGCTCTCGTACACCTTCTTGATTCGTTCCATCTTTTGGTGCTCGGCAATCTTTTGTAGGTCCTCGGGAGAGCCATCCAAGAGTGCAACGCCTATGTGGGCCTGTTTGAGCGCACCGACGTCATTCGTGCCATCGCCAGCCATCAGTGTGACGTATCCCAGGGACTTCAAGCTGGTGAGGATGAACTCTTTCTGGGAAGGAGAAACGTGAGCGTAGACCCAGGTGTTTTGTACGAGATCGTTCCAACTAGGTAAGGACTGGAACTGCTTCATTGCAGTACCCGTGATACAAATGTCATATTTGTCAAAGAGCGATTTGTCAAGGGGCTTGGAAGGGTCAACTGGAATGATCTTGCTTTCATCCACAGTGCGCCAGCAAAGGTCTACAAGGAGAAGTGATTGGAAGGGTAAAGTACATCGGAGCCACCGGTCAACGTACCAGCTTCGTGAACAGCATCTTCCTTCAAGTCCAAGATGAGCGCATCCCTATCGACAATTTCGACATCACGTGCGACGTGTACGGCCGTCAACGGGTTGTCTCCTGTAATCATGATGCACTAAAGCACAGTTAAATATGATAGCCACGACCAACGAATATCCGATAATACATACGCGATGCGACGAGTCGGCCAACATTTTGAGGGTCTCAACGGCATCCGCTTTCAATGGGCAATGGAAAACAAGGAATCCGGCAAATGTGAGGTTACTCTCGACTTCCTCACGGTGGAGCCTGTTAATCTATAAAACATACTCAGATCGAGAAAGCAAGCGGGCGGAGATGAGAATGGTACCTTGTCGATGGACATCGAGTCCATCTCCTTCGTACCGAGGGCAAGGACACGGCTACCCCGTCTCGTATACCACTTGAATGTCTCGTCATACCATTCGGGTACATGTGCAAGCATACGCTTGATCGTCTCGGGAGCACCTTTAACGGCCACAAGAGCCTTTCCGGAAGGAAGGGTGGACACGGTGGACATGCGCTTGAGGGCAGAAGAGAATTGGAAACGACGGCGGATGTAAATTCGTGATGCATTGGGGGTCTTGCCTGAGGTGGGAGCAACCGCATCGCCTATGTACCATGGGTCAGGTCTCATGTATGCATAGTGCCACACCAAAAGGCAAACCTTGCGAAATTTGCCACTCAAGTGCTTCGAGGGTCGTTTTTTCCATGGGGTCGCCGACGACAACGCCGTCATCCAAGCGAACCAAGGCGTGCGCCGCAGCGAGACAGTGCGTGGTCTGCTTGCCAGAGTCTTTCACATCAATTAGCCTCAACTTGTCAAAGTCGCTACCGATCGGTGTCAGTGGAGTACACTAACGAATATAAGGAACCTTACTCGATGCCTGCAACACCCTCAAGAACTAGATTCTCGGCGGTTATTGTACCTGTCTTGTCGAAGCAACACACATCAACCCTTCCGGCGGAAGGAATGCGGAATGGCTCCGTGCAGAAGATGGCTATTGACTTGTTTAGCCATGCTCGCTTTTTAAAGATACCGACATACAAAACCTAGACAGCGCTACGAGCGAAGCATTGACCGCGAGTGAAAGTTCCATCGGTAACTCTGGTGGCACAACACTAGTGATGATCAGGACACAATCGAGCAGCAACTTGGATTTTTTGAGGTCTCTCTCGATACCTAGTCGGGCAAAACGTGAGCACCAATGATAACGCAAATCGTGAATTGGATTATGAAGTACCTTTCACCCAAACATACCAGCTCGCAGCGATGGCAAAGATGAGCAAGAACCCAATGAACAAGAAGGACTCCAAATTGTTTGCAGAAACCCGCTCAGTGGAGAAGATCATTGTCCGAACCAGTTGCCCCTGCGCTGTACCAAAGCCAGTGCGCAACACGATGCCGAGACATCCACCATCCGGAGTTCCTGCCGAGGTCTGTCCTTGGCCTAACAACAGCATGAGAAGGAGTCGAAGTCAAACGCAGGTACTCACTCGTGGGGCTAGCTTGCAGCACTTTCGTCCCGCTAAACAAGACCTCGTTCTTGTGCGCACCATCGACGTCGACCTTGTCCGAGGTATCCAACAGCTGGATAGACTCCTTGAGAAGTGGTGTCGATTCACCAGACAGCATGGCTTCGTTGACGATACATGTGCCGTGAACCAAGAGGATGTCAGCAGGTACGACGGTTTCCGATTGTAAACGAGCTGGGGGAACTACTGTTAGATACCAAACGAGAAATTGACCGAGCACACATACCGACGGAAACTACGTCGCCAGGGAGCAGCTCATCCGTCTGCAAAGTCACCCACTTGGAATCACGGAGACACATGATTGGATACGGTGCAACGGACATTGTTCTAAATTCTGTTAGTGTTTTGACCCGCTGTACCATGACCGTGAGCGCAAATGAGGGAGCGGATCTCAGACGACGTACCTGCCAAACCACAGTACACTCGAACATGACAAGCATGAAGAGAGTGAAAATACTGTAATACCAGTACTCATCCAAACACCACAGTGCAACACAAAAGATCTGGAAGACAAAGAAAGGCGCGGTCGCATGTTCGGCAAAGAGTTCGGCAAAGGAGGGGATCGGGATGTTGAATTCGTTCTTTCCGTACAATGATTTGAGTGGGTCTGTTTGTTTCGTCGCGAGACCGGGAGGTGCGAGGAACTCCGACAGGGGAGGACGGCTGGTGCACGGATATGGGAGGCGGGTGAAGGCGATGGGCGATGACTTTGCGACCACATATGTGTCCCGTTGGTAGTTGAAGGTATATGACGTGGGTTGAGAAGGGATCCTCTTGACCAGTGGTACGATTTCACCCTGGCCACGATGTTGATGAGGAACGAGACGGATGCAGTCAGCGTCTTCAATCGAGACGGCCTTTGAGGTAAAAGAAAACGCGTAGGGTCAAGCAATGTACAAGATGCATGAAGGGTGTTCATACCGTGCGTGTGGTTATCCAAGCTTTTGCACCGGCGCTCCAACGTGTTACGAGGAAGCTGAGAGCATGACCTGCGCCAAGGGAGACGCAAGCGAGGAAAGTCCACTCTTCACTCTTTATCCAGTCATCATACCTTACGTAGTACGCATAGGCAAGCAAAGGATAGAGTGAAAGAAAGGGGAGAGTGTAGAGGTGCGTGTACCACGGGAGGGCGACATGCAAACTCGCTCTAGCGATTTCGGGGGACTCTACATGAACAGATACCCTGAGGGAGAGGAGGTAAACGAAGAAATCATGTAGGAAGAATGGCTTACATGACGTGTCGCACCGACACCGGCGTCGTGAACGAAAAATACCGCTGCCTTGGAGTTGCGAAAGGACTCGGCTTTTGGATGCTAGGCGTGCTTAGTCATCACACGGATGATACGTGTCGGCGCCACCCAAATTATCTGTTTGGCGGTGTTTGCCCTCTCCCCGTCTACACGTCGACTACGATCCATTGCTGCCATGCTCAACTTTGAGGACGTCGAGGAGCGCGACGGTGAGTGCTTTCTTGTAGTGTCAGATCTTCTGTGACCTCTGCGCAGGTGTCCGGCTGTCGTGGAATGTCTGGCCGTCGTCCCGCATGGAGGCGACCCGCACCGTCGTGCCCATATCAGCCCTCTACACCCCCCTCAAGCACCGCGAGGATCTTCCTCCAGTCCTCTACGAGCCCGTCACGTGCAAGCCCCCGTGTCGTGCCATCCTGAATCCTTACTGGTAGCTTGTTTTTCCCTCTTCTTCTCCTTCTCTCATCATCCCCTTCCAGCCAGATCGACATTCGCGGAAAACTCTGGATATGTCCTTTCTGCCTCTCCCGCAACGCCTTCCCCCCGCACTACAAGGACATCTCCAACACAAATCTCCCCGCTGAACTCCTCCCAAAGTACACCACCATCGAGTACACCCTCTCCCGTCCAGCCCAGGTGCCTCCCGTCTTCCTTTTCGTCGTAGATACCTGTCTCGATGAGGAAGATCTCAAAGCCCTCCGCGATGCCATCGTCGTCAGCCTCAGTTTGCTCCCACCCTACGCCCTTGTCGGCCTCATCACCTATGGCACCATGGTACGTGTCCCTCCCGGTCTCCCTTGTCATTGCTCATACCACTCCAGACTCAAGTCCACGAAATCGGCTATGCCGAATGCAGCAAATCCTATGTCTTCCGTGGTGGAAAAGAATATACTCCCAAGCAAATCCAAGACATGCTCGGCCTCGGCACAACCGCTCGTGCCGCTCCTCGTCCGGGACAGTCAATGCCCCAGCAGGCTTTCGGCGCCGCTCGTTTCCTCCTCCCCGTTCAACAGTGCGAGTTCCAGTTCTCAGGCATTCTCGAAACTCTCGCACGTGACCCGTGGCCCGTGGCTAATGACAAGCGTCCTCTTCGCTGCACCGGTGTCGCCATTAGTGTTGCTGTTGGCTTGTTGGAGGTCAGCATTCTCTCCCTCTGACACTCCTCCTTGCTGACAGCCTGTCAGACGACGTACCCTAACACCGGTGCCCGTGTGATGCTCTTCGCTGGTGGCCCCGCTACCGAGGGTCCTGGTATGGTGGTGAGCAACGAGCTGAAAGAACCCATCCGTTCCCATCACGATATCGAGCGCGACAGCGTAAAGCACTACAAGCGTGCCGTCAAGGTATCTGCCTATGCTTTCCAGTTAAATCCCAATCTCACTCAACTTTATCATAGTTCTACGAGGCTCTCGCCAAGAGAGCGTCAAACAACGGCCATGTGATCGATTTATTCGCTGGTTGCCTGGATCAAGTCGGTCTTTTGGAGATGAAGTCGATGCCCAATTCTACCAATGGCGTCATCGTTCTCTCAGATTCGTTTGCCACCTCGATTTTCAAGCAGAGTTTCCTCCGTGTGTTCAGCAAAGACGACCAAGATTTCCTACACATGGGCTTCAACGCCACCTTTGACGTCCAGGTACTTGGCTCTCAACTCTGTTTATCGTGTCCTATGATCTCAGGCTCCGCCATAGACTACCAAGGAGCTCAGAGTTTCCGGCCTCATCGGGCACGCCATATCTGCTGGCAAGAAATCTGCCTGTGTAGGCGAGACCGAGATCGGTATTGGTCAAACATCCGCATGGAAATTGAACAGCATCACCCCTCGAACCTCCGCTGCAGTATACTTTGAAGTCGTCACCCCCGCTGGTCAATCTCTCCAGCCCGGTTCACGTGGTCTCATTCAATTCGTCACTCATTATCAGCACTCGTCCGGTCAGCAGCGCTTGCGGGTGACTACTATTGCACGTAACTTTGCGGAAGCAGGATCAGCAAACATTGCTGCCTCGTTCGATCAGGAAGCAGCGGCTGTGTTGATGGCCAGAATAGCGGTTTTCAAAGCCGAGATCGACGATTCGCCAGATGTGTTGAGATGGTTGGATCGTATGCTTATCCGGTTGTGTCAAAAGTTTGCAGACTATAGAAAGGAAGACCCGGCGAGCTTTAGGTTGACGGACAACTTCAGCATCTACCCACAATTCATGTTCCATTTGAGGCGCAGTCAGTTTTTGCAGGTATTTAACAACAGCCCGGACGAGACTGCATTTTACAGGCGAGTGATGCTTGCGCTTTGAGTCGCTTCGCGAATACATACTCACGTCGTCCATCTCCCAGACATATCCTGAACGAAGAAGACGTTAACAATTCGCTGATCATGATCCAACCGACACTCATGTCATACACCTTTGACGTGACCCCACAACCCGTCCTACTGGACAGTGTCTCGATCAAACCGGACGTCATCCTCCTCCTCGACACGTTCTTCCACATCCTCATCTTCCACGGCGAAACTGTTGCTCAGTGGCGCAAAGCCGGCTACCAAGACCAAGAAGGCTATGAAAATTTCAAGGAACTCCTCGAAGCGCCTGTCGCAGACGCACAAGACCTCCTGACGGACCGATTCCCTATCCCACGGTATATCGTGTGTGATCAGGGGGGAAGTCAGGCGCGTTTCTTGTTGTCCAAGTTGAATCCGTCGACGACGCACATGTCGGCGTCGATGTATGGTTCTGCGCAGGGTGCGGGTGCGGGACAGGCGATTTTCACCGACGACGTGAGCTTGCAGGTGTTTATGGAGCATTTGAAGCGCCTGGTGCGTGTTTCCTTTTTTTTTGGCTTTTTCTGGCGTGGTTGGCTGATCCGGGCGTTGTGATAGGCTGTCGGTGCGCAAACGAACTAGGTTGTTTGGGTTGGCGTGGGCGGTTTTCTTCCTTTTTTTCGTTTGCTTCGTTTCGTCGAGAGGCTACCGGCTTGTCTGTCAATGTGTCCCTTTTATTACCTTATAGGAGTAGATGCGATGCATAGAAGAACATCGAGCGACTTTATGATGGGGTGTGCTACAGCAAATTTTAGGGCCTGTCCGAATCACCCACTGGATTCACTGACGCTAGTATCTCACGCTTCCATTGCTCACTGACGCACTCTCCACTGACATGGGCTGACCCAAACTATACAACACTGCTTGCCGCACGTGCCTACCGTGCAAAATACTACGAATACATTGAATAGGGGATGCTTTGTGGGCCCGGTGACTGACTCTTTTCGCGGCCACAAGGAGGATATCAGTCAAAAAATCAATGCGAAACGTATCAAAAACAGAGCTGACGGGAAGTAAGTACACGTCGAGAGCGCTCTCCCTCGACAACCACGGTAAAGCTTGTCATCAGATCCCAGCACACTGATAGTGTCCCGTTGCTTGACGAACCTAGAGCGCCTCGCATACCGTCCCCGCGGTAAGTTGGGCCCAGGATATTTCAAAACTGAGGTATTGCGAGGGCTGTAATAGCTGGCTCTTTTCGTAGCTACAAGAAGGGAAACCAATCAAAAGATCCAAGCGAGACGTGTCAAAGACAAAGCTGACGGGCAGTAAGTCAGCGTCGAGAGCACTCTCCCTCGATGACCACGGTAAAGTTTGTGACCAGTTCACAGCACTCTGATAGTGTCCCGTTGCTTGGCGAACCTAGAGCGCCATCCCGGCGGTAAGTTGAACCCAGGATATTTTGAAACTGAGGTAAACGCAAGGGTTGTCGTAGTGCTGGACGGCCAAAAAAACAAACGGCGGCCACGCAGTTAGACGACACCACGGAACAAATCAAGCTTGCTCTCCGACATGTGATTGGAGGGTTCTCGCGCCGGTTCGCGGAGACCCTGTGCAACGACTCGGAGTATCTGGAAAGCGGTGACTACTCGCACATCGATTACACGGTCACCGCCGTCACGCAGCTCGAATCTCGGCTGCGCGCTATTCAGTCGGCGTCGCCACAAGGCAACGAGGGAACTGACATTGCTCAGAAGCTTTGCGTGGTGATACGCGTCCTTGAAGATCTGCTTCATAATGTCACGGAGGGAAACGACGTCTCGGATCTTCGAGGTTGCATCGAAGAAGCAACATTTGCGCATCTTCGGTGGGTATCGCTCCCGTTGGAGGCGAGTTGACAGCAGCCAAACACGCCTACAGTCCGTCTCAAAGTTGTGGTTGCTGTGTCATGATTGCAGAGGGTGCCAATGGAAGTGTCGGCGAATGGGAACAAGCTTCATGCCTGAACAACCCCATAGCATGTCACAAAATCATGCACCTCCAATGAACTTTACTGCGACTCCACTGTGACCTGTGAAATCGCCGACACCCTTCAACCACCGAGATAACACCAATGAATACGCCAATTTCCCCCCTCTCCCCCAACGACCCCCAACGCAAAAGCTATCGCTAACCTCCCTCAAACAAAATCACCAGACCCGACAACCAAAACGCCTCCTGACTCGTCACACTACGTATGCTTAGTTCCACTCGCCGCCTGCCGCCTGCCCACTGCCCTAAAGACCATGTACGACACCCCCAATTACAACCACCCACTCGAAGAACTTTAACCCCTCAACCCTGACGAGTTCCACGTCGGACCCAGACATCCACATGCTCGCCCAGCCGTAAATCCGAATACGCCATCCGCTTGCGTGGAAAGGGGATGGAGTCAATGTGTCCATACTGCTTCGACTTTGTCCATGTAGCGACTGGCGAACTCATCAATTCACCTTTTCCGGAGTACGGACTCTGGGATGGCCCGAACACGAAATTTCCTTCATCCCTCGTCACGCCTTGCCGGATGTACTCTCCTGAACGCCCCTCAAAGTTGGTATTCCGCAAGAGAAGAGCTTACCAGAGAAATTCATGGTATCAGAGGGAACTTTGGTTCTTCTTGTCCGTCCTAGCATGCGATCGCGCCTACGCCTGGAGATTGACGATGTAGATGATTAGGTTTGACTCGAGACTTTCGTGACATGTGTGTATGTGTCAACGGAAAGCGGGACTCGAAGGTATGTAATATCATGCGTCCACGCACACAAGTATAATTGTTACTTGCCCGTGAACAGACAAAGGACAGCCATACGTGTGCATTTTACACCTACCCTCAGCGTGCGTCGCACCCTGGCCAGCATCCTCACAGCACGCTCGCCTCGTGTCTCCGAACGCATTAGGCTGTGGTCACGAAAACGTCTTACGATCAAGACAGTATAACAAGGCGAGGACTTGACCGGGATCCAAACGCCCGTAGACAAATTGCCTAAGTTTTTGGAATCCTCCGAAAGTTCCCCTCGACAAGGCATGGCCATCAGCTTATTCGATCCCATCACGCTCTCGTATTGGCTTCTGTCATCGAGTACTCTGGGACGGCGAGGATAGAGGTGAGCATCTCATGTAGTGTACACTTACAATTGGGTGTCACATGACCCCCGAAACAACGGATAGCATATTTGACAGCAATTATAAACAGCAAGTACAAGCAATGTAAAGGCGGGAGAGGGCGGGGATAGACTAGAACTAGGCACCGAGATGGACATAAAGAATCCGTTGATCCAATGGTACATCCACAGATTTCATCGTCTTGTTCAGCGCGAACGCTGCGCGAGTATGATCCAGACGACTACAGTCGTCCACCATATGTTTGTAAAACGTCGACGTGATCTTGTTCGTCGCACCATCGTCCACCGCCCACATCGTCCCGATCACAGAACGGAAGCCAGAAAATTGCATCGCCGACGCAAGATGGATCACCTCATCCGGACTCTCTTCGTCTCCGACAGTCGTGTGACATGCGGAGAGATACGCAAATTCGGGATTCTTCAAATCACACCCGATGATCCGTTGGACTGTGAAGTGCCCGTCGTGGAGAGCGAACGCGGACTCGAACGGCCGATTCCGGTTTGGAAGGCCATGACACGCAAGGTGGACCCATTGGTTCTTGCCAAGCTCTTCAACGACCCTAGATATACGAGATTCCTCCCCATCTATACGCGTGAATGTGGCAAAGCCATCGACGCGCTGACAAATGATGCCCAGTTCCGTGCCGACGGAAGGGAGTTCTCTCTCGCCAGCAGCTTTAGCTTGACCGATCGCAATGAAACGCTTCTGTTCAACTGCAGAATTCAATGGATCGCGCCGTCTGGCACGAATGAGGGCGGTCAGGGTTGGGGTGCAGGACGAGATGTAGATATGAGGGAGATTCTGTTGGCCCTTCCTAAACGGGCCAGCAGCGTGCAAGGGAAGCACAGAGAACTCGGCGGTGGGACACCACCAGATGCGTGATTGAGATGGATGGGTCGTCCGGAGGAAATGGACGATGGGCGAAACAATTTGATCCCACAGTTTGCGTAAGAAGAACGCGAGCTCTTTCGTCACATCTGCCTTCGTTGCCTGCATAGTCAAGGTACGAAATTCCGTTGATAGGTCTCGAACACCTTCCTGTGTGATCTGCAAGGGAATATGAACAGGATCGCGGTCGAGGAAGACGATGAGCGCGTCACAGCTATACTTGCTCGCATTGACGATGATGACGGGTCCCCCACTGGCTGCGAGTTGGAGATCGAGGAAGAGCGAGGGAAGAAGGAAACGGGAGAGACCACGTAGATTACGAATATCGGTCACAACTCTCTGTAGTTCGAGGTTGAGATGGCACACCCGTTCATGCTGATCTGCACCAGGTGAATTAAGGGCATTGCGAATGAGCAAGGCCAGCCGCGTAAATTCGTCTGCCAACGTCTTTCCTGCCGGGCTGGATCCCGTGACATCATCTAGCGGGGAATGGAGTCGAGTAAGCTGACTCCAAAAGACACCCCGGCCTTGTTCGAGAAGCTCGACTGCACACGCAGGAGCACGTTTACGAAGACACGCTGAGAATGCGTCTACTGCGAGTGACGACGTGAGGCTTTTGAGGATGACAAGATGTTGAGGCAATGACGGCAGAGCGGCCAGATGTTGAATAAGTAGTCGAAGATATGTTTCATATGCGAGAAGTATCGTGGAATGCTGGAAATCCTCAGCCACACGGATCCATGCTCTAGCTGCAGAAAGATCCATGGAAGACACAGGTTGATGCACATTTACGAGTTGAGCGTAAAGACTGAACAGCTCCTCCTTGTCTTGCAACTGCTTCGACCGTGTGAACCGACTACAGAGGTAGCGTGCAAGGCAGTCCAATGATGCTGACCGATCAGGGTGCCCTTGTGGGCAAAGGTTGAGTGCTTCTCGGGTAAGGACAATGGCTTCATCGAGGTCCTTCACTGCTCCGAGCTGGATGTACCGAATAGAGAGACAATCCGCAATGAAGTTCAAAGAGCTAGATCGAAGAGGGTGCCCTTGTGGGCGGAGGTCAAGTGCTTCTCGGACAAGGACAAGGGCCTCATCAATGTCCTCCATCGCCCCGAGCTGCTTGTACCGAGAGGAGAGATAATTTGCAAGGTGGTTCAAAGGCGTTGACCGATGAGGATGTCCTTGCGGGAGAAGGTAGAGGGCTTCTCGGACGAGGTCAATGGCCTCATCGAGGTCCTCCATCGCCCCGAGCTGCTTGTACCGAGTGGAGAGATGAAATGCAAGGTTGTTCAAAGACGTTGAACGGTGAGGATGTCCTTGCGGGCAAAGGTCGAGTGCTTTTCGGTCGAGGAGAATGGCCTCATCTAGGTCCTCCATCGCCCCGAGTTGCTCATACCGAGCGGAGAGATGAAATGCAAGGTTGTTCAAAGACATTGAACGATGAGGATGTCCTTGCAGGAAAAGCTCGAGTGCTTGTCGGGCGAGGACAATGGCCTCATCGAGATCCTCCATTTCCCCGAGCTGCTTGTACCGAGTGGAGAGATGAGCTGCAAGGTTGTTCAAAGACATTGACCGATGAGGATGACCTTTCGGGCAAAGGACGAGTGCTTTTCGGTCGAGGAAAATGGCTTCATCAAGATCCTCCATTGCCCCAAGCTTGTCGTACCGAGCGGAGAGATGAGCTGCAAGGTCGTTCAAAGACGTCGACCGATCAGGGTGTCCTTTCGGGCGAAGGTGGAGTGCTTCTTGCACGAGGACAATGGCCTCATCAATGTCCTCCATCTCCCCGCGCTGCTTGTACCGAGTAGAGAGATGAAGTGCAAGGTTGTTCAAAGACATTGACCGATGAGGATGACCTTGCGGGCAAAGGTCGAGTGTTGTTCGGGCGAGAAGAATGGCCTCATCGAGGTCCTCCATCGCCCCGAGGTGGTTGTACCGAGTGGAGAGATGAAATGCAAGGTTGTTCAAAGACATTGAACGATGAGGATGTCCTTGCGGGTAAAGTTTGAGTGTTGTTCGGGCGAGGAGAATGGCCTCATCGAGGTCCTCCATCGCCCCGAAGTGGTTGTACCGAATGGAGAGATGAACTGCAAGGTTGTTCAAAGACGTCGATCCACGAGGATGTCCTCGCGGGAAAAAGTTGAGAGCTTCTCGGTCGAGGAGAATAGCCTCATCGAGGTCCTCCATCGCCCCGAGCCGCTTGTACCGAGAGGAGAGATGAAGTGCAAGGTTGTTCAAAGACATCAACCGAACAGGGTGTCCTTGCGGGCGAAGGTTGAGGCCTTCTCGGTCGAGGACAATGGCCTCCTCAAGGTCCCTCGTCGCTCCAAGCTGGTGGTAACGATCACCGAGATGCTCTGCAAGCCAAGTTAATGAGACAGATCGCATGGGGTGGCCGGGTGAGCAAAGTTCCAGTGCTCCACGATCCAAGTCGATCGCCTCGTCGATGCAACTAGTTCCTCCTCCTTGCTTAAACTTGGCAACGAGTGATTCCGCGTGTGAATGCAACTGTTCAACTGGTCGGGACATCATTTCACTGCTGTGCATAGCGATAGAAAGACACGAGTACCTTCTGAATCCATGTTGGCTTACCGATTCGGTACGGTGGTTTGGGAAAACACCGGGCGCGGGACGAGGACCGAAAAGGCAATAATTCACAGCTTCTACTACCACACCGTTCAACGGTCGTGATTACCGTTTAGAATGCCTGAGTGATGTGTCTCCAAATGTGTCACTGTGATTATCTTTGGCTCCATGTAGGTGGCATCTTTATCTCCAAGAGGGAAAGGGTCCGTGCGTCTTTGAGAGTCGAACTGCGACGCGGCGGTCCGCACTCATCTGAGTCGCTTGTTGGTGCTTTCGTGCATTGCCTGAGGTCCAGTTTATGTAGGGGACTGAAGGGAATGGGTGAGTTATCTGCCTCTGAATCGCCGATCTGAGCGGCATGACGGTCCGAAGAAAATCGATGCCGATCTGGGGCGACGATCCAGCCCGCGACATCTTTTGCTCAATCTCACACTGTCGTACGGCCATCGGTTGAATTGGGAGCACGAGCTAGTGAACGCCGGAACTATCGTTGCTTCTATCCAGGGGTTCGAGTGAAACCAGACATGCAATGCAACCTCCTGGTGGAAGATGGCGGGCAAGCATTCCCTCATTGGTAGATTCAAAAGTTGATATGAGACTAAATTATGGCGAAGGTGGGGGCATGCGAGTCCCGCTTTTCATTGATATATGTACGTACGTCACAAATTCCTCGAGTCAAACCTGATCATCTACATCATTACTGTCCGGACAAGAAGAACACGAATTTCTCTGGGAAGCCCTCGAATTGAATGATTCGATCGCACCACGCTCCCGTATGGGCTTCTGTCATCGAGTACTCGGGGACGGCGAGGATAGAGGTGAGCATCTCATGTAGTGTACACTTACAGTTGGGCGTCACATGATCCCCGAAACAACGGATAGCATATTTGACAGCAATTATAAACAGCAAGTACAAGCAATGTAAAGGGCGAGAGAAAGTGAGGATAGACTAGAACTAGGCACCGAGATGGACATAAAGAATCCGTTGATCCAATGGTACATCCACAGATTTCATCGTCTTGTTCAGCGCGAATGCTGCCCGGGTATGATCCAGACGACCCGACTCGTCTACCATATGCTTATAAAACGTCGACGTGATCTTCTTCGTCTCACCATCATCCACCGCCCACATCGTCCCGATCACAGAACGGAAGCCAGAAAACTGCATCGCCGACGCAAGATGGATCACCTCATCGGGACTCTCTTCGTCTCCGACAGTCGTGTGACATGCAGAGAGATACGCAAATTCGGTGTTTTTCAAATCACACCCGATGATGTGTTGGATCGTAAAGTGCCCGTCGTGGAGAGCGAAGGCAGACTCGAACGGCTGTTTCCGGTTTGGGAGACCATGACACGCAAGGTGGACCCATTGGTTCTTGCCAAGCTCTTCAACGACTCTAGAAATGCGAGATTCCTCCCCATCTATACGCGTGAATGTGGTGAAACCATCGACGCGCTGACCAATGTTGTCCAGTTCCGTGCCTACGGAAAGGAGTTCGCTCTCGCCAGCAGCCTTGGCTTGACCAATGGCAATGAAACATTTCTGTTCAGCTGCAGGATTCAGTGGATCGCGCCGTCTGGCACGAATGAGAGCGGTCAGGGTTGGGGTGTAGGACGAGATGTAGAGATGAGGGAGATTCTGTTGGCCCTTCCTATACGGACCCGCAGCGTGCAAGGGAAGGACAGAGAACTCGGCGGTGGGACACCACCAGATACGTGATTGAGATGGCTGGGTCGTCTGGAGGCAATCGACAATGGGCGAAACGATCTCATCCCACAGTTTGCGTAAGAAGAACGCGAGCTCTTTTGTCACGTCGGCCCTGGTTGCGCGCACAGTCAAGGTATGAAACTCCTTCGACAGGTCTTGAGCATTTTTCTGTGTGATCCGCAAGGGGATATGAACAGGATCGCGGTCGAGGAAGACGATGAGCGCGTCACAGCTATACTTGCTCGCATTGACGATGATGACGGGTCCCCCACTCGCTGAACGTTGGAGGTCCGAGAAGAGTGAGGGAAGAAGGAAACGGGAAAGACCAGGTAGCCTGCGAACATTGAACACAACTCTCTGCAAGTCGAAGTTGAGATGGCACAGCCGTTCATGCTGGTCTGTACTAGTCGAATTGAGGACATTGCGTATGAGCAAGGCCAGCCATGTGAACTCGTCTGCCAACTTCTTTCCTTCCGGACTAGATCCTATGACATCTTCTAGCGGGGAATAGAGTCGAGTAAGCTGGCCCCAAAAGACACCCCGGCCTTGTTCAAGAAGCTCGACTGCACGGGCTGGAGCACGTTCACGAAGACACGCTGAAAATGCGTCTACTGCGAGTGACGACGTGAGGCTTTTGAGGATGACAAGATGTCGAGGCAATGACGGGAGAGCGGCCAGATGTTGAATAAGTAGTCGAAGATATGTTTCATATGCGAGAAGTATCGTGGGATGCTGGAAGTCCTCGGCGACACGGATCCATGCTCTAGCGGCGGAAAGATCAAAGGAAAACACAATCTGGGGCACATTTACGAGTTGAGCGTAGAGACTGAACAGCTCTTCCTTATCCTGTAACTGCTTCGACCGTGTGAACCGAATGCAGAGGTGGCGCGCAAGGTTGCCCAATGATCTTAACCAACCGCAGTGCCCTTGCAGGCAAAGGTCAAGTGCTTTTCGGGCGAGGAGAATGGCCTCATCGAGGTCCTCTATGGCCCCGAGCTTGTCAGACCGAATGGAGAGATGCTGTGCAAGGCCGTTCAAAGGTGTTGATCGATCAGGATGTTCTTGCGGGCAAAGGTCGAGTGCTTTTCGGGCGAGGAGGATGGCCTCATCGAGGTCCTCCATCGCCCCGAGCTGGTTGTAGCGAAGAGACATATAAAGTGCAAGGTTGTTCAAAGACGTTGACCGAAGAGGGTGTCCTTGCGTGAAAAGATCGAGTGCTTCTCGGGCGAGGAGAATGGCCTCATCGAGGTCCTCCATCGCCCCTAGTTGGTTGTACCGAGCGGAGAGATGAAGTGCGAGGTTGTTCAAACATGTTGCCCGACCAGGACGTCCTTGCGGGAAAAGGTCGAGTGATTTTCGGGCGAGGAGAATGGCCTCATCGAGGTCCTCCGTCGCCCCGAGCTGGTTGTACCGAGTGGAGAGATAGAGTGCAAGGTTGTTCAAAGACGTTGACCGAACAGGATGTCCTTGCGGGAACAGGTCAAGCGCTTTTCGGTCGAGGAGAATGGCCTCATCGAGGTCCTCCATCGCCCCGAGCCGGTTGTAGCGATTGAAGAGATCAAGGGCAAAACTGTCCAAAGATATTGGCCGATCAGGATGTCCATGCGGGCAAAGGTCGAGTGCTTTTCGGGCGAGGAGAATGGCCTCATCGAGGTCCTCCATCGCCCCGAGTTGGTTGTACCGAGTGGAGAGATGATATGAAAGGTTGCGCAATGATTCTGACCGATCAGGGTGTCCTTGCGGGCGAAGGTTGAGTGCTTCTCGGCCGAGGACAATGCCCTCATTGAGATCCTCCATCGCCCCGAGCTGAAAGTACCGAGTGGTGAGATAAACCGCAAGGTCGTTCAATGATTCTGACCGATCAGGGTGTCCTTGAGGGCGAAGGTCGAGTGCTTCTCGGCCGAGGACAAATCCCTCATCGAGGTCTTCCATCGCCCCGAGCCCGTTGTGCCGAATGTAGAGACGAGCTGCAAGGTTGTTCAAAGACATTGACCGATCAGGGTATCCTCGCGGGTTAAGGTGGAGTGCTTCTCGGCCGAGGATAATGGCCTCTTCAAGGTCCTTCATCGTTCCAAGCTGGTCGTAACGATCACTGAGATGAATTGAAAGGCCAACCAACGAGACAGATCGCATGGGGTGACTGGGCGGGGAAAGTTCCAGTGCTCCACGATCCAAGTCGATCGCCTCGTCGATGCAACTAGTTCCTCCTCCTTGCTTAAACTTGGCGATGAGATATTTTGCGCGTGAGTGCAACTGTTCAACTGAAGGACATCATTTCACTGGTCTGCACGACGACAGAAACACACAAGTACCTTCTGAATCCATGCTGGCTCACCGAACTTGATTCAACGCAGTGATTCGGGAAAACGCGGGCGCAGGGCGAGGACCGAAAAGGCAACAATACACTGTAGCTTCTATCACACCCAAAGTCCTTCACCGAGCATCCAATCCACTCGCAGCAAGGCTACCCGCGTCCTCCGGCGAACCACCCTTTCGCTCTGTTGGAATCACCCTCTCTTCCTCGTTCATCGCATTCGGTCGTCCGCGCGTGTCGCTGCAGGTTGTGGGAGAAGCGAGGCGGGATGTCTTTGCATTTCAAAGTCTTTGGTGTT
Source organism: Boletus subparvulus (assembly GCA_038092515.1). NCBI lineage: Eukaryota > Fungi > Basidiomycota > Agaricomycetes > Boletales > Boletaceae > Boletus > Boletus subparvulus. Next base: position 2,387 of record JBBPQL010000327.1, on the reverse strand, counting down.
GGTCATGAGTAGCGTTTAAAATGCCGTGTGCGTATGTACTCGGGTGTCAACGTTACGGCGTTTTCGGTTGGTGTTTCTGACGAGTGATGTGTCTCCAAGTGTATCACTGGTTATTTTGGCTCCATGTTTGGGACATCTTTATCTCCAAGAGAGAAAGGGACAGAATGTCTTTGAGAGTGGAGATGGGAGCCACGCGTTTGTATGCCAACAGCAGCCACTGGCATGATGCATCTTCGGTCCCCGCCAATACGCCAATTGTCAATGCAGCTGCGACGCAGTCACCTGCAGCGCCTGGTTGGTGCTTTCGTGCATTCCCGGTTCAAGTTTATGTATAGAGGACTGGAGGGACTAATGCAACCTCGTGGAGGAAGATGGCGCATAAGTATTCCCTGATCGGTCAATTCAAAAGTAATATCAGGCTAAATTCGGGCGAAGGAGAAGTTGTTCGAGTGAAGAATCACTATGCTTGCCGAGACTCCAGGCGCGTCATCGCGTCATCGGTGTACAAATCACATTATGACAATATATGATCGGCTTGGCCACTAGTACTGTCGTTTCGATAGATCATTTAGAGGGAGGACTCGATCGTCCGCCAAGTACGCAAGCTGAGTTTCTTGAAGAACTTGCGGGCATGCCAACCACGCACGACACGAGGTTCGTTTCCTCCGGGAAGCGTTATTAATGATGTGTCACTAGCAGCACAACCGTACGATAATCATCCATAAAATCTCAGGTCCTCGTCCAGCGGATACAGGTGGGGAGGGAAGAATACAATCGGACCAGACAGATCGTCAAGACAGTCCATGCCAGCGATACAGCACCGAACCCTGCCGGTCGTCATTGTTGATATAGTCAGAGGGGAGCGACGGATGTCACTTACCGAGGCACTATCCTTGTGTACGATTTTCCTGTTCACAAGAGCGATCAGACATCGGTTCACTCGAGCTTGATTGAGATCAGGTGGTGTGATGAGCTCGATGACTAGAGATGGGTAAATGAACGGTGGAGTCAGAACGAGTGCGCATACATACGTTTAACGCCGCGACCGTCGCTATCAATCATGAACTCGATGACCATTTCCATGTTTCGACGTAGACCCTGCATGACGAGGACCATTAAATTTCTCAAGCTGGTGAAACAGGCACGTACGGGGTCGCTCCCGCGGAACTCGAGTGGGAGACACATGATAATCTTTTCGATTGCCATCTGCGCACCCAAGATGAGTTTCATGAGCACGGCAGAAGAGAAACAGGCACCATTCGTTCTTTCTTTTCCTTGGCCGTCAACTTTGGCTTTCCTTTCTTCTTCAGAACGGCCTTTGGTGGTGCCGACTTTGTATTTGCGGACGTGGATGTGAAGGTCGATTCGTAGTCTGCGGTCTCGTTGTAGGTCGTCTTGTCCTCATCGCTCGCGCTGGGCGTAGCGGGTGGTGGTGCCTTTGCGGCTTCGGCGGCGACTCGGGCATCTTCCTCTGCATGCGATGGCCATGAGAGCGTGCCCAAGAGCAGACGGGTGACGTACCAGCGCGTTTCTTTGCCAATTGGAACGACACGTCCGTTGGTGCCTATAAATCCATCGATCGCGGGTCATCCGCGATCTGGCGACTACGCACCTGAAGCCAGTCCGTGGTGAGGGCGTTCATGTCCATCGCGTATAACCAGCTGGCGAAGCTCTCGTTGAAGGACCGGAGGGAGTTGCTGAGACGGCGGAGGTTGTCTACGTTTGCGTGGAGAGCCTCTGCCTCGTCGACGAGCTCGGACATGACGGGCTCGATGAAGCCGAGGCCGTGCGGGGCATCTGGGTTGTGCTGGGAGAGGGCGAAGAGCGAGCCCTGAGAGACGCGGCGGAGGGGCGTGCGGCTCGTCATGAATGTTAATTGCCCATCGCCAAGAGAACAATCGCCATCTGCCACAACGGCGAGTGTGTGGGAAATGACATTCAATGTGACTGTTCAAAAGGGTAAAACGCGTCGGCAAAAATAACATTGGCCGCCGTGTGACACGGTGAGGGCATGTCCTTTTCTCGCCCATGACCGCACATTCCGCCCTTCGCTCCGATGGTCCTCAAGAGCAGCGTGCTCTCGTGTCTGCTGCCCGCTCGGCTCGGATTCGGATCACACCAAAAACCGGACCCCCCACCGCGGACCCACAGCCAGGAAAAACACGCACTGGGCGAGCCAGAGTTTGATCCCTTCAGATGCAGCGACCCTCCACGGGCACGCGCGAACACCGCCCCGTCCAGCTCCCTCCCGCCCCTCCTCATACCCGACATAGGCGAGTCCCCCACCCCACCCCATCGCTCGCTCGCTCCTCCAGTGCGCCCAAAGCGCTCCAGCTTTACTACCATCTTTTATTTGAGCACCAAAAGCACGCCCCCACACCACGCAC
>JBBPQL010000326.1:0-31527 GCA_038092515.1 Boletus subparvulus | reverse complement strand
ATACCTGTAAAAAGGTGAAGGAGTGGCTAGAGGAGCAGGATTTTGAGACCATGGTGTGGCCTGCACAGTCTCCTGACCTAAACCCCATTGAACATCTCTGGGGTTACCTCAAGAGAAGGCTGGCAGAGTATGAACACCCTCCTAATGGGATTCTTCAGTTGTGGGAGAGGATTCAGGAGGTGTGGGAGGGGATACCAGTTGAGGAGTGTCAAAAGTTGATTGAAAGCATGCCAAGGAGGGTTCAGGCTGTGGTGAAAGCCAAAGGAGGGTATACCAAGTACTAATATATACCAAATACCCCCACTAGTACAAAAGTCCAAAAACTGTTACAATGGTATTGCTGTTTTAAAACTGTCATATCTCGACGACCTCTGGGCCGGATCACATGACCCAGGGACCGATTTGTAGCCGGGGGTTTGTACTCTATTTGGTTCCACCAAAGCGAAGTGAGATTCCCACGGGTGGTTGCGGGGCGCTTCGCACCCCGGTTTGAGGTTAGTTATTGTAACGCTTTTTGGAGTCACTGTATATAGCCCAAGTCCAAAAGTCTGGAGTGGTAAACAACCAGAGTTGGTCCAGAGGACTGGAGTTGAACTTGGAGAAAAACTGGGATATGACACATTCAGCATCACATCCAATCATTCTCTGACTCATTATGATCATCCATGCTCAAATTCAGATGACAGTGATGATGATCAACTTTCCCACCCCTGCTCTGTCCCCATGTCATGTACATTTTCCTTTGCTTCCATTTTGAGATGTTTGGCAATGGTGGCTGCCACATCTTGGTCTACTGTCTCACCCTTTGTGGGCATTCCTTGCTGCACTTCACATCTGGAGGAAAACTCTTGTAACATATAAAATAACACCATATGTTGCCAGTAAAATTACATTAGACTGCTCAGTACATTTTTTGTATTTTATATATGATGGTTCTAGAAATGTTAATCAATCTTCTGGGCTGTATCTTGGCTGGAAGCCTTGGTATCAATACCAGGCTGTGGTATATGTTTCTAGGGACCATTAGAATCATGGGAAGCATCATATCTAGCATATATTTGGGTAGATCAGTTATCCTGGGTGCTATTTTACCTCCCCCCCCCTTATCTAGGTATGCGAGAGGGGGTCACATATATGACCCTGGCTGTTGTCTAGTTCAATTCAACCATTCATACATAATTTTTAGTTACATTTAGTGTATCCTGAGCATGTTTGCATATATCAATGACTCCATATAATTATACTACAGACTCTAAATGTCTTCAAAAAGCTAGGAGATAAGACAAGTGTGCTGTAATAGATCATGGACACAAGTTGGCTCCATATGGTATTTGGAACAAGCCAATGGTGTATATTTTAAGTTACAAAAGGTTTCATGTCAATATCTTGTGAATTGAGCTCAGGATGCTCAAGGTTTGGGGAGAGATCAACAACTAAAAAAGAAATGCACAGTACTCTGCCCACTGTTCACTCTGTTATTGACTATGCATTGATCCTATTCATTTTTTGAGTGTACCATAATAAACTACAGAGATTTGGCTCTCTACTGAGCCCTTGATCTTGGTATGAAGTGAGATGGTTGTGGAGATATGGGAGATGAAAGTATTTATGTAATGCTGTGCATTTCCTTTTCGAGACACTGTAGATGAGGAAGTCTCGATTCTAAATGGACCAGGTTGTATTAAACTGACTGAAGTGATAGTCTCATATGTACATCCCTCCCTCACCTACCTCGCCCAGAGTGGCACGAGTTATCCCTGCAGAGACCAGAGCCCTTACCCCTGTCTCGACACGAGCTCGTAAACTCGACTCATCGACCTCTTGTCCAACAATCGCAAAGAGCCATTTATGAGTTTTCTCCAACGTCTCTCTATCCCAGTTTGTGTCCGCAAAATCCCCAGCAGCTGCCTTGCCGTCAAATGTCGTTGGTGGAGGCGGTGGTACCTTTGGAGAGGGTAGAAGTACGATAGCGGTGGCGTCTCGAGCTGGGTTTTCACTTATGGAACGCAGAAATAGTTCGTTCAGCAGGGAAGCGGTAGTTGATTGCAAGAGGTTCGGCGGTGCGAATAACTCTAGTTCAGAATCCTATCAGAATATTTGTCAGGTCGAAGGCAAATCGGTAGTACATTTGTGTTCTTGACAACTTACAGGGACTGGTTTTTTCCCCACGGAGAGATAACGAATAGGCGCACTGTCTCGCGAGATCACTCGCGGCGATATGTATACTTGAGTCGGGTAAGAATCTAGAACGGCCACGCTTGATGATAGTGGACAATCATGAAGAAGAGCCCAATATTCGAGGACTGAGACTACCTAGTTGGCTGCAAGCGCTCGATAATTCCCGTGGTGTATGCGGTCATGGCGAAGAGTGGCAGCCGTGTGCGCGTCTCGGCTTCGGATACGACAATGACCGCAGTCGTCCAAGACGGAAGAAACAGTAGTCCTACCTATATGGCGTCAGTTTGACCACGCACAGGTGTAAAGAATGGACCCGCACTGGAAGCTTATTGACGTAGATGCCAGCCTGCTGTTCGCCAAGGTTGACGATTTTCGCCCAACTCACGCCCTCACCCGACGCAAAGACAAGGGGCTTCTTGGAAGGTATATCGTAGATGGATTTGAACTCGACTTTGACCTCAGGGAGCTGATCTGATCTAGTTGGGGGCGATAGTGGATTATACTCATCTTCGTCATCGGATTCCACGGCGTATCGAGGGGGTGGGGCATCTGCGAGAGGATATGGTTCCTATCTCTGCTCAGCAGCATTCCATATGATGCCACGAAATAATCCCTCACCATGGTGTTGAAGGAGTTACCTATCACTGGCAAGCTTTGATAAGGCTAATTAGCCAAACAGAGTATCTGGGGTCCTTGGGATGTGACTCGGATATGACAAGTCCCACTCTTTCCTAGGTTCGACCCAATGCTTATGTTCAAGCTTTCTACGCACCAGTTCCGTCGTCCGAGGTCATTTTCGACCGCCTTCACCAGTCTACATGAAAACCCTTTGGTACGTCCCCAATTTTCCAACTGCATGCTTGCTAGACCCACTCTCAGTAGGGCTTGCCTCCCCGCTCCAATGCAGCTCCTCAGATGCCCCGTCGGGGCGGACCAATCCAAAAGAAACCCATACCCTACGTCTCAAAAGTTCTCGCAGTCGCCAGTGGCAAGGGTGGCGTTGGGAAGAGCACGGTCGCTGGTTCGCATGATCTTCCTCTGCGTTTTGTCTGCTTATGAATTATTCTATCCAGTGAACCTCGCTTTCGCGCTTGCCATGCGGAAACCGCGATCCCTCGGACGTCGTCTTCGTGTCGGTATCCTCGATCTTGACATATTCGGCCCATCCGTACCGACGTTGATGGGTCTTCAACATTCGGATGAACCTGCCTTGACATCTGGTAGGCCCTCTTCACATTGTCTCTCTCACCCTTTGCACTACCCCGCGTCAAAAAGGCGGTGCAATGTTACCTATCATGAACCATGGACTGCCGACCATGTCAATGGGATACCTTCTCCCAAAGTCAACCGAGAACAAGTCAAGAGAGGATGCCGCTGTTGTATGGAGAGGTTTAATGGTTCAGAAAGCAGTGCAACAACTCCTTTTTGATGTCGACTGGCGAGAGTCCGGACACGGTCCTGGCTTGGATGTTTTGGTGATCGACATGCCACCAGGGACGGGCGATGTTCCCTTGACACTCGGACAGCTGGTTATTGTAAATGGTGCGTCATATTCCTCATTCTCTATTCTTTACTTCTCCTCACGCCCTGCAATGCAACAGGAGCCGTAATCGTATCGACGCCCCAAGATGTTGCCCTCGCAGATGTGCGACGCGGGATCTCCATGTTTCGTAAAATCTCCGTCCCCGTACGTCGTTTTCAGCTCTCCACTTCATATACTGACTAGGACCGTGCGTCCAAATAGATAGCGGGAACCATTCTCAATCAAGCCTACTTTATTTGTCCCTCGTGCACGACTCCACATCAGCTTTTCGGTTCCCCCGATGCCTTCCGTTCTATCGCTTCCACACTTGGTGTCCCCATCCTTGGCGAGCTTCCGCTTGTGAAAGGTGTCAGCACTGGTGGGGATAGGGGCGTACCTTACGCACTCACACCAAGCTCAGAGCAACTAGAGGCTAACGGTTCCGGAGGGGGAGTGTGGAGGAGTGTGATGGAAAAAACAGCAGAGAAGGTTTGGGAATCCATCGCCTAGAGAACTTTGACACATCCCTCCGTTTCCGCACCTCACTGCGGGTGTATCCTTGCTACAAGAGGGTAACATCTTTAGTGCATGGGCGGACATTGTCAATTGCATCCACGATTAACCCGGGATGCAGCAGTCCAATTTGTCGCAGGAATGTGGAAGGTTTCTTGGTGTGGTTGGAAGGTCACGCGCACGCAGAAACCAACAGTTTGTACCGGGAACGTTATCGACCGCCGTATGAGCCCTATCGATCACCCGGCTAAATAGGATGTCATTCAAAGGACAAGACGACAAACACAATATAGCAAGAAAATAGTAAGAAATGAAACCCGCATAAACCCGAGAACGTGTCGAAAGAGTTTTAAATTACGGACTGAGTCGCAACAGATGAGATGATGCCCTGGTCACTGCAGCGAGAAGCCCTCAAAGTCTAAGAATACTTCATCAAACGACAGCTTCCTAACAACCAGAGCCTCCACGATAAGTCGTGGCTCTTTGAACGCGATCGCGCTTGTTCCTGACGTGTCTGTGGTCGGAAGGTCGTCAACAACGGTGTGGGGAGACTCGGCGCCAGATAAATTAGGTTCATCTATGGAACATGAAGGGATCGTGTGGTGATCAGCGGAGTCGGTCGGTGACTCGGTAGAACGACGGGTGGGGACATATGTCAGCAGTGTATCGAGTTTCTCTAGCCCCTTGTCCCGTTTGTCTCTCCGGACCTGTGGTTTGGCTCCGCTTGGTTGAGGGAGAGTTTCAGAGGTGCCATGCACTATCGGGTTTGCAGTATGAGAGGTGGTATCTATGTATTTGGATGGTGGATAACCATTCTTGAGTCTCTTCTTCGCGTACTCGAAGTGGGTGATGTGCGCCGCGCGTTTCTTCATTGGACGAGGTTTGTACACGGAGGAGATTTCAAGACTGACAGTGAATTCCGTCACGCAGTCGGCCGGAACGTCATCATCCGGAGCTTCGTTGCCTGCGTAGTCTGCGACGTCTTCCTCCACGTCCATGGTGAATATGGCGAGGGCTAAATCGAAGGGCAAAGGGGTGGGGGGTGGGCTGAACTTAGTAGGGTCGGATTCCCCTCCAGGTGAAGATGGGGAACTAACAGGGGAGTAACAGGTGGTTCCTTCCAAATCCGCGACGTCAGTATTTGAGAGCTCGGTTTCAACCTCGGGAGACCCGTCGTCTCGCTTCATCATCCTCAACAAATCCTTCCTTCTGGTGCTGGTCCTGCCATCCCACCTCTCAAGCTGAGATTCAGCAAGGCACGAAAGCTCTGGAGGCACTTCGATTTCCTTGACTACGATCACGGTTGCACCAATTTCGCCGGCCATCATCTCGAGGGTTTCCAGCGACTCCTCGAGCTGTTGACGAGGAAGTCCAACAAGCATCCCGGAATCTGCGACGCCAATCTCATAGTACGCTTGCCCGCCACCTTCTAAAAGGCGCCATTTGAGCTGTGTGACGAGACGGGCGAAACGAGCTGGGGATGGAGTCAGAAGCTGTAGTTTGTATTCAACATTCCCCTGAGATGACAGCTAAGTGACGAGACGAGTGAGAAGGCAGGAAAGCATGCTGACCTGCTCTGCTTCTGGGACGAGTTTTGGGATTCCCTGTTGCGTGGGAGGTGAAGAAGGGGCGGAGGAGAGCGAGTCCCATGGGCTGGGAACGCGCGGGCTCTCCGAGTCGGATTCGCCAAACATGAAATGTGTGTGTTTGTACTGTTGATTAGGCAGCTGCAGGTATTCGAGTTTCCATTGTTATGTTGGTGTCGTGGTGGTGGACTTGAGCGAGCTAGGAGACCCATAACACCCGGAGTTATGACTCTGCCGGGTCACACGTGACTCACTCAGACTTGACCAGCTCTGTCGACCAGCCATGCCACACACAATGTCTTCTCCGGCAAGTCCGAGATGCACCTCCCCCGTCATGCCTAACCGTCTCCCAGATGACCATGAAGCGCATTCACCGTGAGATAGCCGACGCGAAGAAGGAAGACCTCGGGACCATCACCCTCGCACCCACCCAGGACAGTCTCTACCGCTGGAAAGCCACCATACCGGGCCCTCCAGGCAGTCCATACGAAGGAGGTGTGTTTGATGTAGACATCCAACTTGCCCCCGATTATCCGTGAGTCTCAAGTCGCCGACACGGCCCTGCCAGGTAAAGTGTTCACCCTGTCCCTAGGTTCTCAGCACCCAAAGTCACCTTTGCGACAAGGTAAGCAAACGTGGACATCACTCATATGGACGCTGACCCTTGTGATAGGATATACCATATGAATATCTCTGACAAGGGAAGCATATGTATTGACATCCTCAAACAGAACTGGTCGCCCGCGTTGTCCCTCTTCAAGGTCATGCTCTCCCTGTCATCGCTCCTCACCGACCCCAACCCACGTACGTCCGTTCTTCTCCTCTCCACGAGGCGTATCCTTATCTTGTTCTCTTCCCAGATGACCCATTAGGTAGGACTCGGCAGAACCACACATATAACCGCTGATGGTCATGCATGCTGTAGTTCCCTCAATCGCCACTGAATACACGCGCAACCGAGCGCAGCACGACCGGACCGCGAAACGCTGGGCGGAACTGTACGCTCGTCCACCATCCCCATCACCCCAATTGACATCGGATCCGACATCGGTTGCCGGATCAAGCAGCAAGAAGAAGGGAAAAGAAAAGGCGCCAACAACACAAACAACCTCGTCTAGCAGGAGCGGGAGCATCACAGCCGGCAGCAGTGGCTCTTCAAACACCGGGCGAGAACCGCAATCTGCACCCGTAACGATAGACGATTTGAATGAGGATGTGTCCACCCCAGCCTCCGCACCGCCGCGTCAATCTGGGAGGAAACGACGGAGAGAGCCAGACATCATAGACGTTGATCTTGGAGAGGAAGAACGGATACGCAGTAGACGCAGAGTCCCTCATGGGTATTCGAGTTCACGTTTGCAAGGGGAGGTTATTGTCATTGATGATTAGCATCACTTGTACTTGGTACCATGCGTTGGGTGTCAATGGTGCAAGGACCCCCCTGAGAGGGGTGTTGGGGATTTGCTACTGCTTGCTCGATGGCCATTCAATTTTTTCGATTCAGATGGCATCCGACTTGAAGCGCAAACGCGAAGATGAACCAGACGACGAGTCAGAGGTAGAACTAGATACAGAGATCGCAAAGGTCCTTCACGTTTCGCGGACATACCTGTGGATAGTTTGACTGATGTGTGTACAGAAACATAAACTCCCGACAGGGGAAGAACTCAGAACTTTGAAAGATGCAGCGGATTTGTATCAGTCAAGTTCGTTCAAACTCCAGGTGCGCGCAGTGTGATTCCTCCACGTGTCTCTGCTCTCTGAATATCAGCCTAGATTGATGCCCTGCTCCCCAACGTGAGGCCCAAGGAATCACAGAGGGCATCCCTGGACCAGTTTCTCCTCGCTCTTCGATCGCATCTGTTATCACTTCCTTCTATCCAGCCGCAAAATCCTCTCGTCGCTGCCCGTGCATTGTCGAAAAACGGCGTTGCAGTACCATTTGCGCTTCCGCATCCCACCCAAGAAACGAAATGGACGGTAGCATTCGAGCCACCATCAGACATACATGTCGTAGGTAGTTGGGCAAACAAAATCAGTGTGAAAAAGAAGGACAGCAAATATTTTGGAGTGGACTTGTCCATCGAAATGCCCTCTGTACGTCGCAGTCCTGGAGTTGCACTCAATTGGGTTGCTTGATCTATCTTGCAGTCTCTGTTCCAAGAGAAAGATTACTTGGATGCTCGATTCTTCCACAAGCGTTCTTACTACCTCGCCGTACTTGCACAATCGATATCCACCTCCTTCCAGGTGGACGTTTTCTACGGAGCAGCCCTAAGCGATCCACGACAGTCCTTTCTCGTACTTCGACCACGAAAAGGTGAGCATTCTGTGGCTCGATTTTTCACAGCATACCAAAAGAAATTCAGGGACCTCGCAGGACTTCTCGAAAACGCATGCCGAAGTTCGCGTGATCCCTGCACTTCCCTCATCTCATCCTCTACCCCTCCACCGTCTCTCTCCGTCTCACTCCAACGTTCGTGTTCAGCCAGCTTCGGGCGCTCTTTTTTCCATAACGAATCTATCTACACCTATCTACAACACGGCCATCCTTCTCTCCACTTTCCCAAAACTTTCGTTACTGTCGACCAATGCCCTCATACAATCCAGTCAAGCATTTAGGGACGCCCATACATTGCTCCGGGTGTGGGCAAACCAGAGAGGATATGGCGAAGGTGCCCTCTGTATCCACGGATTTGAAGGAAAGGGATCGTGGTGGGCTTCTGTATTGGGTTTCCTTCTTGATGGGGAGGAGCCTGTTTCTGTTCTTGGAAAGGGGGTAGTGGGTAGAAGGAGATTTGTCGGCAAGGGTTTGAGTTCGTATCAACTTTTCCGAGCTTCCCTAGACCTTTTGGGTAAGATTCTTGTCCTTGCATCCTATATCCTCCTTATGTCGGTGTGTCAGCCAAACAAGAATTTGAGAATGCACCTGCATTCGTGAAGTCTACCAATGGACACAAAGTAAGTGAGAACCTGATCCTTCAAGTTGACGCAATGCTTATCACTATTCATCTAGTTTTCACCAGAAGAATACTCGTCCAATCACTCTGCTGTCTTTGTCGACGCAACCTCTACCATAAACCACTTGGTCGATGTTCCTTCGACTTCTCTTGACATGGTATCATTGGTTACTAAATGTCCGCAACACTCAATGACACTCTTTCACCATAGCTTCAATATGATGCGCAGCAAACACTCGAACAACTCAACGATTCCACTGGTACAGACGACGTGTTCGCAGGTGTCTTCCTCAAGGACCAAACACACCTCTCAAAACGCTGCGATGCGGTCATACGGCAAGTTAATCGTTATTTGTTGTGTAGACATGGCGTTTGACACTACGCAGGGTTGATCTCTTGCGCGTATCGAAACACCGATCAACGTTTGAGTTTATGGAGTATGGAACCCCCGACAAAGCTCTCCTTGCAGCAATTTCGAGGATCCTCCGACGAGGTCTTGGGGACCGCGTTCGGGCCGTCGCGGTTTTCCACCCATCATCGAATGTACGAAGTGTTTCCGAAATGTCAAGTCCTGCGCGGATATCTGCCATTCATATTGGACTTATCTACAGCCCCGAAGACGCTTTTAGGCTTGTCGACCATGGTCCCGCCGTTGAGGAACAGGATACGGAAGCTGCCAAAGAGTTCCGTCAGCTGTGGGGTCCTAAAGCCGAGCTACGTCGATTCAAGGACGGTCGCATAGTTGAGAGTGTTGTCTGGGAGGTGAAAACTTCAGATGAGAGAGCGCACATCCCAACGTTGATTGTTTGCCATCTCCTACACCTCCACTTCGGAATTCCGATCGCGGATATTCAGACCATCGCGACGCCATTTGATGCGAAGCTTCGCCTCCCGGATTGCCTGGCAAGTCTTCACCGACACTCAGGTGTAACGGGAGGATTCAAGGCTGCTTTGGCTGCTTTCGATGGTTTAGTCAAGAACCTCAAAGCCTTGGATGAGAAGCTCCCCCTCGCCCTCTTGAACGTTAGCCCTATATCCGAGTATCTCCGATACACGAGCACCTTTAGCCCCCTCCCCATTCCGCTGGCTTCCACTCTCGCACTCCCTACCCCCCTCCGGTACCTTCCTCAGATTCCTATCGTCCTTGAATTTGAGAAATCTTCGAAGTGGCCAGACGACCTCTGCGCCATTCAAAAGATTAAATTAGCGTTCTTCGAAACCATCGCATCTGCTCTAATGACAGCTAACCCCGGTCTTCGGGCAGCCGTGCATATTGAACAACCTTGCGACTCGGACATCCAGGATCACGCCTCGCTCGAGATACTCACCCTCGAGGGCTGGTCGTTTTCCGCACGAATATGGCATGATCGAGAAGCAGTCCTGCTCGAACGACTCGCATTATCTGTTAAAGCGCCTGTCAATCCTCATCCTCAGTCCTCCAAAGACCAACGCATGGCGTGTCGAGCCATGGATCTCTACACACGCCGCTTCATCCACGCACCTAGACATCATCGTGCCATTGCTACCCTTTCCCATCGCTACATAGCATACCCTGGGACAGTCCGTTTAGTCAAACGCTGGCTGGCATCCCATTGGGTTCTTGGGATCCATGTATCAGAGGAAGCAGTGGAAATGATATGTGCACGCCCATTCGTCGGTACGGGTGTCGCATTGCCCGACACAGCTGTCAGCATACCGAGGAGCAAGGAACGTGGGTTCGCGCTGGTAATGGAGTTTTTGAAGAACTGGAAACCCGAAAATCCTCTATTCGTCCCTCTGTATGAGGATAACGGTCCGCTGACGGAACCTTCCGTCGTAGCCGTAAGCTCCAAGGAAGGTGTATGGACTATTTCGACTTCGGAGGACCCAGGTGGCAAAATGTGGACTTCAAGCGGTCCGGATATCGTGGCTGCGCACCGTCTATGTGCGCTTGCGAAGGAAGCTTATAAGATTCTACAGGACACCGACGTAGATCCACGCAACGTGAAGGTGAGAGTCGCATTCAAGCGGTTCGGTTTGGTACTTACCGTCTCCTGCAGCGGCTTTTCTCTCATGCAACAGACGACTACGATATTGTTATCGAGCTTGACCCTACTGTATTGCCCAGGTACCACCAAGACATCAACGCCGATGAGTTGGTGTGGTCGAAAGGTCGTGTGGGTCATGTCGATGGTGACGCGGTGTCGCGCCCAGGGTTCGATCCAGCTCGCATGTTGTTCGACGATTTGCAGGTGCGCAAGGTACTGTTTTGACCATTTCTGCACAACCTGATCGTTTCAACCAGTCGATGTACTCGGACACGCTCAAGTTCTTTTTTGATATCTACGGCGGACACCGTATCGGTGCGATTTGGCTCTTGAACGTGTCTGGAATTCGTCCATTCAGAGCTCTAGGAGGATTCTCGAGCACGCCAACCACGGAGGTGAGATCATCTATGTTTACATACGCGTGTGATTCAACAAGTTACAGGGGGCAAATTCGAAAGAAAAGGAGAAAAGAGACGCCGTTTTACTCAATCGACAATCCGTATTGGACGAGATTGAACGGCTGGGTACAGGTCTCATAAAAAAGATAACCGTGCGCGAGAAATAATTGTAGGTTCATACGCAGACAACTATATCCTTAGCGTACGACATCTCTTACCAGAAACGGAGCGGTCGGAAAAAGGGAAACGGTTACGACGAGAGAATGGCCGTCTCCTTGATGATTGCTTTCGCCGCTTCGGAGCGAGGAGAAATGGCATAAGAAAAGGATTTGGGATGACTGAATTAATTCTGTTGAGCGGTAACAATTCTCGCACTGGAGCATTGCGACTTACCAGATCATTCCGGACTCGAAGTCTGCCTTGACCTCAATTGGATTACCGTTCTCGTCTTTGCCAGGGCGAATGTCGAAAACGGTGAGGATGCATGCGATGGATATCCACAAGGTCGCGTCTGCCATGAAACGGCCGGGACAGATGCTACGCGCGGGGCCATTAACGACTACCAAGGAGGAAAGCTATATTCAAACTTACCGTCGTCCATAGCCGAACGCCGCAGTCGCAGGATCGAGAACTTCCTCGTTTTCTGTTTTGCCATCGGGGTTCAGGAATCGCTCGGGTACGAAATTCATTGGCTGTAAATAGTTTCGCTCGTCGTGAAAGATGGCCCTGTATCAGGTCGATCTCAGCATCTCGGCCAATAGCTTCATCAAGGGATAGTAGCTGACCAAGTGTTACCGATGATGGTTGTTCCAGCGGGAATGAAATATCCATTATAGATGTCGTCCTTGGTAACCATATGAGGAAGACCTGAGGAAGGAAAAATCAATTCCGCTGATCATCACCGTCGACGGGGAATAATCACCAAGCGGAGCTACGGGATTCCACCGAAGTACTTCTTTAACGATGGCGTCAATATATGGCAGAGACGGTCTATCGTTGTAGTCAGGGAGACGTCCAGGCCCGATGGCAGCGTCCAGTTCTGCTTGTGCCTTGGCTTGGACGGCGGGGTGAAGAACCATGGCCAAGAAAAATGATGACAGTGAGGAGACGGTCTAGAGGAAATCAGCATACTAAATTTGTGCCTGGAATCATCTCCTTACACTTTCTGCGCCAGCTAAGGACTCCGATGAGTACGTCGCAACTATGACATGGATATCAAATCTTACCAGCATATGCAAGGCCAGCACACCCTCTGATTATCTCGACTTGCTCTTCCGAGTCCTCCGTATTAGTCAAATCGTTCATGAGGTGGGTAACGAAGCATGGAGATGCCGTTCCCGCAACCTTCCAACGGATTAGTTGATCCACATCGGATTGCCAACATATACTAACCAATGCCTTCTGCACAGCTGCGAAGGGAGCATCTCGCATTTCCAGTACATACTTCTTCCAATTTGCAGCCTTCTTCTGGAATCCTGCCCCAGGCATCCAATCCGGAACATATTTCACTGTCGCATCACAATCAATTGGGTACCATTTCGCCCGAGAGCAGCACTCACACCAAGGAAAGACGTCGACAAGAAATGCTCCTGGAGCTGCCGCCTTCGCCATCCCCTCCAAAGCCTTCTCAGCGATATCGATATACCGGTCCGCCCTTGGTGAAATCACAATTCCGTAGATCACATTCATGATTACCGCCGCTGAATTACTGTGCGGCAGTTAGCTGTGAAACGGAAAGGAAATGGTCCTTGCTCACTGCCTGAGGTGCTCGATGAGGTTTTCCTGAGAGTCCAGAATGTTCCTGAGAAGCGCGTGCGCTTCTTTCCGCTGGAGGGGCCAGTATGTCGGGGCGACAGCAGGCCGGAATTGGCGCTCAAACATCTTGCGATGTTTTCTCCATCGCTCCCCTGTACAATTAGACAAACGTCACTAAGTTGTGCGCTCGGCGATGGCAAGGAAATACGAACCGTATGGCATGTGGCCGAAACTCCAATCCCAGCCCATTCTAAATGAAGAATTAATCTCGATATTTCTGTGGCTGGAAGTAACTCACAAATCGTTGATCATAGGTAGCTTGTTTCTATCGGAGTAGTTGACAAACCGCTTCTCAAAGAGATCGTTCGCGATCTGTGGAGAGTTGACGAAGAGCAGACGGTGTCCCATGACAGTGGCATACACCAAGTCACCTTTGAAGGACGTTTTAGGATCAGACTGCACGCATCGATGAAGTAGGAACGCACCATATTTGTTGGCCCACGCGTTGTAAGTCACGGCCTCGTTTTTCAAAGGAAGATCGAGTAAATTTCCGATGAAAGGAAGAGGTGTCGGACCGGGGGGCAATGGGTACCGTGTTCGCAACTTGCGACTGCCCACAATATAGATTGTCACCACACCCCAGAGCGCGATGAGAGTTGTGAGAGTAGGAGACAACGACATTGGATGGTTCGCGATTTCTCATTTCGAGCCGATGCAACATCGAACCTCTTATAGGCCAATTCGGTGTTCACCTGGACAAGAACGGAGTCAAATGCCTAAGACAAGACCGAGTGTGTCTCATTTGCCCTTGTCACTGTGCAGACCAAATCGGTAATCCGCAAAAACGATCGTTCAATTCGGAGTCTTTTGTTCGATGTGGTACCATTGTCGTAGTAACTCGTATCAGACGGCCCTCAATTCCAGCTGTATCATTTCGTTTGATTCGTTTTTGTCGTCTTCAGAGTACAATGAGTTTGCCGACGTCCCAAATTGAAGTCCAAACTAGCAGTCAAATCGCGAAATATTCAAGTGTTGGGCCCTCGGACGTTGTCCGCTGCCGTCGCCGTCGAGATCGTTACCGTGATCAACCGTTGAGACCAGTGATGACAGCACTCCCACGATTACAACTCTGCACTGCGAGAAGGTCCGGGTATCTTTGCAGGTAATTGCATTAAGTAAATAATAATTAGAGACCGAGATTCAGAACGTACATTAATAGACATTAATGCACATGCAATGCCGACCCATCAAAGTCATGATATCCGCCAGTTGGTGAATAAACAACCTTTACTTCGAGTTGGGACACGGCTGACTAAGCTGCGATCGGGACGCTGATTTCGCCTTGTCAACTAAACACCGTGCCAGTACGCAACTCTAGCCTAGAGACCATTTTCCTTTTTAAAAACACCTGTATGATAGCTCGTGTACCTGTCCACACTGTGTGGACATGAGGACGTTCCGAGACGACCATGGTGCATGTGGAAGATGCGAGCAGCGATGCAGACTCGGATCAAGTCAACACCGATGTTCAAGGTAAAGATGATCTCCCCTAATCCGCAGACCTTAAAGCTGCGTTGTGATTCAGCGCTCGCGCTCCTTCTGTGACTGAGGTCGACTGATCACCTGGTGACTTCCACAGTAACTTCATAATAGCCTATTCCTGGACTAAGTTCGTCCTTTTTGCTGAACGTGGTCCTGGGAAACTTCATTCTTTACATAATCACAGTCAGCAGCAGCAAATCGTGAGTACTGCTAGATGACGTTTCTAACTATTACTGCCCGCGATGGCGCCGGACTTGTTTTCTTTCCTCGATAATGCCCCGCCAGAAGACGAAAGCGACAATGAAGTGCTCGCAGACAAGTTGCCTATACCTGCCTCTGTTCCCGTATCCACCTCGGGTCAAAAGCGAAAATCGAGTCCTGGCAATGCTGATCTGGGTGGGCTGCCACCAATGCCGCGTGAAGTCGTCGAGAGACCTGTGAAGCGATCTCGTGCTGCAAGCCCAGCTCCTGTTGTGGTCGATGAGTTTCAGACAGAGGCGAAGCGTGAGATGGCTGCGAGTGGTGGATTGACTGGTCCTGTCGAAGAGGGTTCAAGACTGGAACTTCGACATCAGGTATGTGACTCCACGAGACTTTACCATCCGTTCTTATGTTGCTCAGGTCCGCCATCAAGTCGCCATTCCTCCCGGTTACGACTATGTTCCCATTGCAAAACATATTCCTCCCTCAAAACCTGTTCGGGAATACAAATTCACCCTTGATCCGTTCCAGCAGGTTTCGGTGTATGCTATCCAGCGGAATGAGAGTGTCTTGGTATCGGCGCATACTAGCGCCGGCAAGACAGTGGTGGCTGAGTATGCCATAGCGCAATGTCTCCAGAACCGGCAACGTGTAATATACACTAGTCCAATAAAAGTGAGCGAGTCTGGATCCACATTTGTGCAAGAGCTGAGAGATCGACGCGTTTGGCTTCGTGTAGGCTCTCAGTAATCAAAAGTATCGCGAGATGCTTGCTGAATTTGGTGACGTGGGTCTCATGACGGGAGATGTTACTATCAACCCATCCGCGACTTGCTTGGTTATGACGACCGAGGTAAGTGTTTTATCATGTTTCGGAACACACAGTTTATCAACTAGTCAGATTTTGCGTTCCATGTTATATCGTGGCTCTGAAATCATGCGAGAAGTCGCATGGGTTATATTCGACGAGATTCACTACATGCGAGATAAGGAGCGTGGTGTGGTCTGGGAGGAAACCATTATCTTACTCCCTCACACCGTCCGATACGTGTTTCTGTCAGCCACCATCCCTAACGCCATGCAATTCGCAGAGTGGATATGCAAGTCCCACGAACAGCCATGTCACGTCGTGTACACCGACTTCCGACCTACACCCCTGCAACACTACCTCTTTCCCGCTGGTGGCGAAGGCATTTACCTGGTGGTCAATGAGAAGGGCGAGTTTAAGGAGGACAACTTCAGCAAAGCGATGGGAACTCTGCAGGAAAAGATGGGTGAAGATCCAGCAGACCCCCAAAGCGGCAAAGGACGCAAAGGAAAATCCAAGAAGGGCGGTGAAAAGAAAGGTACCTTATACTCCGCCGCTACCGATGGTCTCCTCATTGTCTCATAGGCTCTTCTGACGTCTCCAAGATCATCAAAATGATCATGCTCAAAAATTACAACCCTGTCATTGTCTTTGCATTTAGCAAGCGAGAATGCGAGGCTCTCGCTTTGGCCATGTCCAAATTCGAGTTCAACTCGAATGATGAGCAAGAACTGGTCGCGAGTATTTTCCAAAATGCCATCGAAAACCTTTCCCCGGACGATCGCAATCTTCCTCAGATATCGAACATCCTTCCCCTTCTAAAGCGCGGAATTGGCATTCATCATGGCGGTCTTCTCCCGATCCTAAAGGAAGTCATAGAGATTCTCTTCCAGGAAGGCCTTATCAAAGTGCTTTTCGCGACTGAAACTTTCTCTATCGGTCTAAATATGCCTGCAAAGACTGTCGTGTTCACGGCGGCCCGCAAATTTGATGGGCGTGAATTCCGAGACCTCTCTTCCGGGGAATATATCCAGATGTCTGGTCGCGCGGGACGCCGCGGTTTGGATGATCGTGGTGTCGTCATTATGATGTGTGACGAGAAGCTTGAACCCGCCTCCGCAAAGACGATGATCAAGGGAGAGGCTGATCGACTCGACTCTGCCTTCCATCTGGGGTATAATATGATTTTGAATCTTCTCAAAGTGGAAGGAATCAGTCCCGAGTACATGCTTGAGCGGTGTTTCTTCCAGTTTCAGAGTAGTGCTGGGATTCCAGTGCTGGAAAAAGGTTCGTCGTACAAACGCTAGCTGGCCGTCGTTTATTTTACTCACAACAACCACTTAGAATTGCGGGCAGAGGAGAGACGGCGGGACTCGATGCATATCCCAGACGAGCACCTGGTGGCCGCATACTATGACTACCGCCAACAACTTGATCAAATGGGGGAGGACTTCCGAGCGGTCATCACGCACCCAACATACAGCCTACCTTTCCTCCAGGCTGGCCGGTTAGTCCGTGTCAAGCACAAAGACGCCGATTTTGGCTGGGGCGTAGTTATCAACTTTCAAAAACGCACCAAGTCAAAGGTCAGTCTACATTCTCTCCGTTACCTCGTGATCCGTTATCTAACTCACACATTTTAGACGAAGTCGGAATTCCAGATCGACGAGGTCCCTCCACACGAACAATATATTTTAGACGTTCTTTTGAACTGTGCATCAGGGGTTACTCTTCCCAAAGACAGGAACGTCGCTACGCCTACACCAGGTGACGTTCTGCCCTGCCCACCAGGCAACAAGGGGACTCCACTTGTCGTCCCAGTTTTGTTGTCGACAGTTGAGGAGATAAGTCATATACGAATATTCCTGCCAAAGGATTTGCGACAAGATCAAGCTCGAGATACCGTCTGGAAGAGTGTGTTAGAAGTGCAGCGCAGGTTCCCCGATGGAATAACGCTGCTCGATCCAATCGAGAACATGGGGATTAAAGACGAAAAATTCCTCAACCTTGTCAAGGTGGGGTGCAATTGGCCCGTACCATCCATCGTTGCTGACCCTCGCTTGTCATCAGAAAATCGACGTCATGGAGAAAAAGATGTTCTCAAACCCTCTTCACAGAAACCCTCGCCTCCCACAACTGTATACTCTATATGCCCAGAAACAGGTGGCGCAAACAAACATCCGGGCATTGAAGAAACGGATCTCGGCAACGCACGATGTTCTACAACTCGAGGAGCTCAAGTGCCGAAAGCGCGTGTTGCGGCGGTTGGGTTTCACAAATTCGTCAGATGTCGCGGAAATGAAAGGTCGTGTCGCATGTGAAATCAGCACTGGCGACGAGCTGTTGCTCACCGAGCTGATCTTCAACGGCGCTTTCAACACGCTGCTACCGGAGCAATGTGCCAGTTTACTGAGCTGCTTCGTGTTCACAGAGAAAGTAGGCCACTGTCACCCACTGTCTACAAATAGAACCGTTGGCTGACATCAGGACACAGAGCGAACAACAGACAAAGCTCACCGAGGAGCTCGCGGCACCTTTACGTGTGATGCAAGAGCTGGCTCGGCGTATCGCCAAGGTATCCCAAGAATCAAAGCTGCCTCTCGTGGAAGACGAATACGTCCAATCATTCAAGGTTGAACTCATGGACGCAGTGGTTCAGTGGTGTCGTGGGGCATCCTTTTCAGATATTTGCAAGGTCGGTGATCACAAGATGACCACGTTCGGCTCATAAATTCATCATCTTCCGGGTTTTTTTTTCCAGTTGACGGACCAGTTCGAAGGCAATCTCATCCGCGTATTCAGACGACTGGGCGAACTTTTACGACAAATGACGCAGGCCGCAAAAGTCATTGGAAACTCGGAGCTGCAGGAAAAGTTCCAAAAGGCATCGGAAATGCTTGAACGGCCAAATTCGGTCATTTTTTGTTCTTCGTTGTATCTTTAGAGCTATCGACGACATACACATGATTTCGCTGCCAGTGGGTCAGGCGCGTTACCATAATATGCTGACGTACCAATGGGAGTATATCTATAGGAGTTGGAAAATAATTGTTCAAATAGGTAAAGCTGCTCTCCGCTTCGTTACTATAATACACGTTTGATTTCATTGGGGGGACAAGATGTACATTTTACATGACAAGCGGACTCCTCTCACACCTGCTGAACGCGGAAACGGAGAGCCTCAGCGGCGGGCTTAATTCCTGGGAGTGGGTTAGCCCCCCCGGGGAGACCGAGGCCAGCGGCAATGCGGTCCGAAAGCCCTTGGTGGATGGAAGCCCAATAGGAAACTGTTGACGACACAGATCAATGGAAGTCACATGTACTGCTAGAGTAAAGCTCACGGATCCTCGACTTGATCTCAGGGCTCTTCACGCCGCTGACATGTCCGACGATGTTGTTGACAAGGTGTTCACGATCGACGTCGTTCATGACAGTAGTGTAGAGCGCACGTGGCTGCTCAAAGTCAACTGTAGGATCAAGCTCAATTACATAACTTCTCTGGAAGTGGAAGTGGATGACTGACGTTCGGTGACTTCGCTCAGATCCCAGTAAGCACCACCGATCCATTTCTCGTGCTTAGCCTCGCGTTCGGCGTCTCGAGCAGAACCGTGGACAGAACCCTTGTTCCTGAGGTATGTCAACGGGACGATGGTGCTCTGGTAGTTGGGGCGAGCACCCTGGTTGTTGATGGCCATGAAGCCGTCGCGCTGGAAGTTAGCGATCGGAACAGTGGCCTGGTTAACAGGAATCTGAGTGTAGTTGACACCGAGTCGGTGACGGTGGGTGTCTGGGTAGGAGAAGAGGCGAGATTGCAAGACAGGGTCACAAGAAGGCTCAAAGTAGGGGATAGTGTGGGAGGGAGAGAAAGCAGCCTAGGTTGGATTTCTGTTAGACCAAGCCTTCTTTCAGTAATAAAGGCAAACCAACCTGTTCAACCTCGGCGAAGTAGTTTTGAATATTTTCGTTCAACACGAACTTGCCGATAGGGCGCAGGGGGAACTCCTTGTGAGGCCAGACCTTGGTGAGATCCAAAACATTATAGCGGAAGCTTTCTGCTTGCTCGGGAGTCATTGTTTGCTAATACGCGCGAGTATTACCGATCAGGATCCCTCTTCATTGAGTATAAGTACGCACGATATAGACTGTCCAAGAGGGGTATTTTCCTGCTTCGATGGTTTCGAAGAGCGCTTGGATACCGTAGTCTGGGTTTTCACCGCTGAGCCTACCTGCGGTGGGGCCGTCGAGGGTCTGAAATAGATGAGAACGGCATTCGCAAACAGTGAAGGTTAATGCGAACCTTGAATCCACCGTCGGCTCTGATGTGGATCTGAGTGTAGACCCAGCTGCCATCTGCCTTGACGAACTTGTAGGTGTGGCCAGAGTAACCGTGCATGTTGTGGTAACCATCGGGGGTGCCACGATCGGAGAAGAGGATCGTGATCTGGTGAGCGGACTCCGGGTTTTGTGTCAGGTAGTCCTGTAGTGTGTCTAATTAAAGAGGGCGGGAGTAGGAAGAGAGCGAGAATTCATACCCAGAACATATCAGGATCTTTCAAGTGAGTTTGGGGGTCCCGCTTCTGGGTGTGGATGAAGTGGGGGAATTTGGCGGGATCTCTGATGAAGAAGACAGGTGTGTTGTTGAACACCCAGTCAAGGTTGCCCTCCTCAGATCTGATCTTGAGGGCAAAGCCGCGGGGATCACGAGCGGTATCCGCAGATCCGAGTTCACCACCGACAGTGGAGAACCGGACGGTGGCACGGTGTCTCTTGCCGACCTCGGTGAATAGCTTGGAAGAGGTAATGTCGCTGATGTCATGAGTCAATTCAAAGTAACCATGTGCACCAGCACCCTTGGCGTGGACCTGGAATCATCATGGTGAGGAGCGGCAACGACGGATTTATCTGTGTAGTGAACGTACGACACGCTCTGGAATACGCTCACGATCAAAGTGGGCGAGGAGATCAATGTGGTGGAAGTCTGAAGATATCGCAATCAGTTAGATGAGGTATCCAGAGTGGGGATCGGTACAGACCCTGGAGAAGGAGGGGGCCGACGGTGCCAATGCGCTGAGCTGCGTATGGCTCTGCGACAGCGGCGCCATTTGAGGTGGTGTAGGCAGCACCGTCTTTGCTATTAACAGCTTGTGCAGAAGGCATTTCGGGAGTAGACGATGATGGGAGAAGAAGGGCGAGGGGCGATGGAGATATATAAGAGGGGCAGCGCAATCGTTTTCAAGTCCGCTGGGAAAAGAATTGATCAGACTGGCAGTGCATTGTTTAGAACTCAGTGTCTCACACGAGATCGGATGAGTCGACAAGGAAGTCTGGCCGTTCCCCGCGGCGGGAATCAAGTCCATATGACGCGCCCGGGAGCCAATCGTTTTGCGCGGAATAGATCCGAAAGCGATACCCCTCTATTTCCATTGGTCCGTGTATAGTTTCATGTCTACCCTCTTTTGGCGCGGCGCAGGGCGTAGTGATAAGGGGTGAACTCCGTGACGCCCGCCGCTCGTGGGGATTCTTTGACGGGCCGATCCATTTCCGCGGCCCTCTCCATAGGCTTCATTCGAGAGCTCTCTATAGCTAGTAAACCTGCAACGCACTCGACACGCAAAATGACAGTTCTAATTGCAACAGCAAAGCAAACAGGGTGTAACCTGGTGTAACCATCCCCCTTAAGCATACCCGAAACTCAGCTATGAAATCGGTAAAGATGCTGACAGAATCGGGGTTGGTGATCGCGAACCTGTCCTAACCCCTCATGTCGAAGGCGTGACCCCTGATGGCGGCCCTTTGTTTGAGCCTCCTTTCACAATCTTCACCAGGTATACTCCGCTGCTTACTTGAAGGCGGAGTTCCCATCATATCCAAGGACTCCGCAATCGACGGTAGTGCGGTCAATCGTCCATGCTGTCTATCAATATTCTTCGTCCGTTCAGTCTTGCCAGAGATAGATCTCGTCCTATGCCTCGATGCTCTTCGAGACTGCGTACCCTGCAGCGCACCCCTTCGTGGTGCAGCTGGTTTATTAGGTAGCGCCGGTCTCTCCGCAAAAGAGGAAGAATTCGCCATTTGGCGGAGTTTGGCCTCCATCATGGCAATTTTACTCGATGCCTTGCTAGAGAAAGCTGTAAGCCAACCCGAAGATAGACCTGCTCATATCCATGTACTCACGCTTCGGGGCGTGCAACTCCACTACTTTTCACTAAACTCAACGCGGTCGGTGTGGCATCCACCCTCTTGCTTCGGCCGGTATACGATGTGGATCCCGAATCGTAGCTTGGCGCTTGTTGGGCAAACGTCACCACCAACTTACGACCACGCAAGAGCCCCCCGTTGGCAGTCTGTAGAGCCCTTGCTAAATGCCCAGCGAGCCCAGTCAGCTTACGTTGCCTGGGATAAAACCTTCGGTCGACGGTCATGCAACCCAGCCAGTAACGCCGTCCAACGCACGTTCGTGGTAACGGGGGACACAAACGTCAAAAACATTACTAGCAAAACCGAAGGAGAACGACAACTTACCGCTTCGTTCATAAACTCGACGAATGCATACCCTCGCGGCTTCCCCTTGTTGATATATGTTGTAATAGAAATGCTATTACAGGTACAAGCCAGCATCGGCCAAGCATGCCGAATAGGTACTCAATAAGATTATCAATACAATTGAGTAGCCTCGTATATTAGACAAGCAGTACTATAGGGGAATCCAATAATCTTGATTCCAATCCCTCACCATCTCGCCTGAGCTCGACCGAAACCTCAACAATATAGATACCCGATTTGTGAAACAAGAAATCCATTTTTGCGATTTTCCCAAACTTCGTGAAGACCTGAAGCAAGGCATATCTTAAAACATTCAGAACGTTGATTCGATTGACAATCGATGTCTTTTGGCTCATTCATCTACGGTTGGACTGAGATAACCCACGTAGAGCCGCTCCCTCAGCAGCTGGGGGGCACGAGACGATGAAGGCACTGGATCACTCGTAGAATCCCTCGCCTCGAGCTCTGGTATCCACAGGTGCGTGCCATTCTCTTGCGTACGTGGAAGCGAATGCGCCTCAGCGCTGTCCATGATGTGAGAGCGAAAGGAGCCGACAAACACTGCTGGACGACGCCACCACATGATCGCAAGCCGGGAAGCCATTATTACCTAACGAAATTACGGCGCCCCTTTGTCCCCTAAGTACCAGGCTGGTTTGCATCACCAAACCTCCATCATCAGAGTCACCATGGACGACGACAGCACTAGTTCAACCTCGATGGAAGTTGATGATGGGCTTCCATCTGGTTCCTCACTTGCTACAAATGTTGAGCCCTACACAGACAGCGAGCACCGTGAAATGGACGAAGCAGTGGCTCGCAGACTGGGGCAGCTTCCAGTAGGCGACCTTGAGAAATCAACTGTGACACTGCTATTGGTACTTCAACAAGTGATTCGCGGTGACGATCGACTGGATCCTAAAAATCTTGAAATGGCTGTTTCAAGTCAGCTCCTTAAGCAATATCCTTCGCTAGCGCCCAAGGTAGTAGATGCTTGGAAAACTGGGTCATATCGCCATATTCGCGAACTCGGTATGCATGCTAATCATGAGTAGTGGTATTTCACCTTTTACTCAAGCTCCTCACCACCTGCAGACTTCCTTCAGGCTCCTGTGTCAGTGTTGGGTAGGTTCCTTCGCACACATGTCTCAGTTTGTCCTTACGCGAAAGGTGCAGGTCGCATCTCAGAAGGCCGGTTGAGGGTGCTGAGAAGGGGGTTAACTTCCACATATCAAGGTTGTGCTGTCGATGCGTTCCTTGAGTATCTCACGCGAAATAACGAGGCGTCTTGCATGCCTGAAAAGCAGAGGTATTATGGCAAGTTTTGCTCCATAGTTCAGAGCTCTGGTACTGGAAAGACACGTTTAATGCTTGAGGCAAGTTTTCATCGCTGTGCCTAATCATTGAGTTGACATGCACTCTGCACAGCTTGGTGCAAGGGGTGTTTGCGTACTATACATGAACATCCGATCCCAAAGCGACACGCAAGGATATCCTGAGCGCGACAACGTACCTGCAAATATCCTCACCCGCTATTGTGCCACCAAACGCCAGTATCGCATCCAGTGCTTCGCATTTTTCGCAGCCATCTTCAAAGCCCTTCGCATATCCCTGAAGAAGAAGAATAAGAAGCAGCCCAGTTGGTGCAAAGACATGTGCGAAATTGGGAGCTCTACCCGCACCTCGTTTTTTGTAGATCTGGAGAAGGTGTACCTCCAAGTGAGTACAATGAATGTGCGATATTTCGGTGGCATATTCACATATTTACAGGTCAAAAATGCAATTTCTACTACGTCCCAAGGAAGAGCAGTCATGAAGGAGTGCTATAAGAAGTTGGTTGCTAGTAAGAGCTTCCCACAGGCCAAGGAGAATGAACCCAGGCTGGTGATTGCTTTCGACGAGGGTCATGTATTGCATGAAAAGAATGACTTCCAACCATTTAACCGAGCAGCTGTGTTACTCCAGACTATCAAAGAATATTCAGAGGGCAACAACAACGCAGTTTGGGTAGTGTTTGCTTCGACAACGTCGAACGTTGCCCACGTTGCATCTCCTCAAGCTCTATGTGCGTGGTGCTATGATAGTTCACTGTCTTGCAAATTACAATGATCTCAGTTCCCTCGGCAAGGCACACTGTTGAAGGACAACTACTTTTCCCGCTATTTACACAACTTGGATGGGATCAAAATGCCCCAGCGCTCGAGGAGGTTCGGCCAGAGGAAGTTGCAAAGGCGGGGCATATCATTCAATACGGTCGACCATTGTGCGTGCTTAGTATTTCCGGTTTTGTGCTCCTGCACCCACTAACTGATTCACAGATGGGTCTCACTGAAGGGGGAAGCGGAGACGGGTTACTCCCTTGAAGGGATCCTCGAGCTCGCCAGACAGAAGTTGTGTGGAATGGAGGAGTTCCATCCTGAAAACGACGATCAGGCATTCGCAGTGCTTGCTCAAAGATTCAGCCTCGACATTGCTTTTGATCATCACGATGCTGTTCGCTATGTGGAGACTTTGGTGGCAAGTCATCTTCGCGTGTGTATCAAGACCACCGAGGATCGAATCTGGAGCTACTCCACCTACCCTTCCGAGCCCATTCTATCATGTGCTGCTGCCTCTTTACTCCACGCGGAGAGCATGAACAATCTGGTCGACGCTTTGGATAGCCTAAAGAGAATGATCGACGATGGGGTGGTTGACATCGGTCAGATTGAGGACCTAGTCAGCCGCTTTCTCTGGCTCCTTGCGAAGGATTTTTTAGTTCGCGAAGTTGATGCCGAAGACAATGTGGACTCGCCATCCGAGCAAGTGCTTCAGGACTGCCAACTGGTC
This sequence comes from Boletus subparvulus, assembly GCA_038092515.1. Taxonomy (NCBI): domain Eukaryota; kingdom Fungi; phylum Basidiomycota; class Agaricomycetes; order Boletales; family Boletaceae; genus Boletus; species Boletus subparvulus. Next base: position 6,665 of record JBBPQL010000326.1, on the reverse strand, counting down.
CCAGTCGTTGATTTCCTTGAGTCCGCTTTCGGGCCAAAAATCTGGGCAGAGGCACCGCAAGCTCGACAGGAGTTTCAGAATGCTTATGTCAATTTCTCCCACTGGGTTTCGATGGATTTCGACATCAGGCGAGAGGAGGTTCTGCAACAACTACCGTGAGTTACATGCTCAATTTCTTCAAGTTTCTTAACCTAATCTCGATCACGATCGCGTATAGCATCGAGAAATGGACGCTGTGCCACTGGGAGCGAACAAGCGCTGTCCAATGCTGTCACAACCAGCCTTTGATCGACCAGGTTATCCCAATGTACTTCAAACCTCAAAAGGCTGGAGACCCAGCTGGCATATCGCAAATCCTTATTTCGGACAAGGCTATAACCAGTTCAGCATACGCCTCTCTGTTCGACATTCGGCGAGACCACTCGAGCATTGCTCCTGACTACCGCGGTCTTCCTTACATCGCAATATCGGTGGACCTTGGCATGGCGACGCCTGATTTCATGGCCCGGGTAGACTCTTCGAAGGACAGGGATACGTGCCTGCGTATCTATGCATGTGGTCTTGATGCAAGAACTTATCCATTTCTCAAAGACAAAGGTCGTCTCGATTTCACTCTCCAGGCCCTCTACAAACGACAAACTGCTCCTGCCAGCAGAAACTTGCAGCAGAACCTCGAAGATCAAGTGCAGTTCGGGATGTCCAGCGAGCCGCGCTACATGAACTTGAAGCAGCGGGCCAACAAGCAATAAAGGTTCGGAACCAGCCGCAGGGCTGGACGTGTATGTTTTTGTGTACTTGCATGACTTGGGCATATGCCAATAGGGCGGGAAGTTGAAGTTGACTGCACTTATTATTGGATCGCCTTATCACTTATCATGATGCGCAAATGTTACCGGCGCGGGATTCAACAACATCGACACGCACGGCGCGTTTTGCAGAATTTAAGTAGGTTTAATAAATAGGTGTATCTTCTGGGTAGCCAACACGAACAAGAGCCTATCTAGCTTCGAGTCGATTCAGAACCATGACACCCGTACACATCGCTAGTGCCCGCGTCTCGACTTGCGCGTCTGCATACCCCGCCCACCGAACCTTGAGGTTCTCGTCCAGCCTGAGGTATGCGTACCCGACGTGCTTGTTCGTTATGCCTCGAGGCTTGCGGACAAGTTCGATGGGTGGGTGCGGTGTCTACGACGAAAAGTGGATAGGGATCGTCATGAGGGGGTATATCGGGATGGAGAGGGATATCGTCGGTGGGTATGGTTACAGGACGTGCCTTTGGCGTTGTAGATGGAGATGGTTCTTCCACGGGCATGTTTAGTAATGCGTTGGATGAGCGAGGTGCCTCTTCGCAAGGTACTTCTTCCTCAACTGCACGCCGTCTTCAGTGCGGCGAGGGAGGTAACAACGGGGAGAAGACGTGGGGGCAGGTGAACCATGAGCGAGCAAGCGAGGGCCTGCACGCCGCGGTACCGGCTGGCATACGATGCGGGCCGTCGAGGGTCTGAAATAGATGAGAACGGGCACCCGCAACCAGCCGGAGGGTGGATGGTGATCTGATGAGCGGACTCTGGGTTTTCTGTCAGGTAGTCCTGTGGTGTGTCTCATTAAAGAGGGCGGGAGTAGGAGGAGACGAGAATTCATACCCATAACATATCAGGATCTTTCAAGTGAGTTTGGGGGTCCCGCTTCTGGGTGTGGATGAAGTGGGGGAATTTGGCGGGACCTTTGATGAAGAAGACGGGAGTGTTGTTGAACACCAAGTCAAGGCTTCCCCAGAACTGATCTTGAGGGCAAAGCCGCGGGGATCACGGGCGGTATCCGCAGATCCGAGTTCACCACCGACAGTGGAGAATCGGACGGTGGCACGGTGTCTCTTGCCGACCGGTGAAGAGCTGGGAAGAGGTAATGTCGCCAGGTCGTGGGTCAATTCAAAGTAACCGTGTGCACCAGCATCCTTGGCGTGAACCTGGAATCATCATGGTGAGCAGCGAGCGAGGACGGATTTATCTGTTAAGTGGACGTACGACACGCTCTGGAATACGCTCACGATCAAAGTGAGCGAAGATCAATGTAGTGGATATCGTAATCAGTTAGATGAGATATCCAGAGCGGGGATCGGTACAGACCCTGGAGAAGGAGGGGGCCGACGGTGCCAATGCGCTGAGCTGCGTATGGCTCTGCGACAGTGGCGCCATTTGAGATAGTGTAGCAACACCGTCTTTGCTATTAACAACTTGTGCAGAAGGCATTCCGGAAGTAGACGATGATGGGAGGGGGAAAGGATTGATCGGACTGGCAGTGCATATGTTGTTTAGAACTGAGTGTCTCGCACGAGATCAGGAAGTCTTCCCCGCGGCGGGAACGGAGTCCATATGACAAGCGCGGGAGCCAATCGTTTTGCGCGGAATATAGATACGAAAGTGATAGTAAACCCTCTGTTGCAATTGGCCCTGCGCCGTGCCAAAAGAGGCGAGACACTCGGAGTTATGTTCTGAACTCCACGGCCGCCGCCCGTGGCAGATCGATTTCCGCGGCCCTCTCCCTAGGCTTCATTCGAGAGCTCTCTAGTAAACCCGCAACGCACTCGACATGCAAAATGACAGTTCTAATTGCAACAACAAAGTAAACAGGGTGTAACCCAACAACCCCCTTAAGTATACCCGAAACTCAGCTGTGAAATCAGCAAAGATGCTGACAGAATCGGGGTTGGTGATCGCGAACCTGAGTAGCCCCTCATGTCGACGTCGTGACTCCTGATGGCCCTTTGTTTGAGCCTCCTTTCACAATCTTTACGCCAGGTATACTCCGCTGCTTACTTGAAGGTGGAGTTCCCATCATATCCGAGGACTCCGCATCACGTATCGACGGTAGTGCGGTCAATCGCCCATGCTGTCCACTATCAATATTCTTCGTCCGTTCAGTCTTGCCAGAGATAGACCTCGTCCCATGCCTCGATGCTCTGTGAGACTGCGCACCCTGCAGCGCACCCCTTCGTGGTGCAGCTGGTTTATTAGGTAGCGCCGGTCTCTCCGCAAAAGAGGAAGAATTCGCCATTTGGCGGAGTTTAGCCTCCATCATGGCAATTTTACTCGATGCCTTGCTAGAGAAAGCTGTAAGCCAACCCGAAGATAGTGCCCATATCCATGTACTCACGCTTCGGGACGTGCAACCCCACTACTTTTCACTAAACTCAACGCGGTCGGTGTGGCATCCACCCTCTTGTTTCGGCCGGTATACGATGCAGATCCCGAATCGTGGCTTGGCGCTTGTTGGGCAAATGTCACCACCAACTTACGACCACGCAAGAGCCTCCCGTTGGCAGTCTGTAGAGCCCTTGTTGCATCCTAAATGCCCAACGAGCGCAGTCAGCCTACGTCGCCTGGGATAAAACCTTCGGTCATGCAACCCAGCCAGTAACGCCGTCCAACGCACGTTCGTAGTAACGGGGGACACAAACGTCAAAAACAATACTAGCAAAACCGAAGGAGAACGACAACTTACCGCTTCGTTCATAAACTCGACGAATGCATACCCTCGCGGCTTCCCCTTGTTGATACCCGATTTGTGAAACAAGAAATCCATCTTTGCGATTTTCCCGAACTTCGTAAAGACCTGAAGCAAGGCATATCTTAAAACATTCAGAACGTTGGCTCGATTAACAATCGATGTCTTTTGGCTCACTCATCTACGGTTGGACTGAGATTACCCACGTAGAGCCGCTCCCTCAGCAGCTGGGGGGCACGAGACGATGAAGGCACTGGATCACTCGTAGAATCCCTCGCCTCGGGCTCTGGTATCCACAGGTGCGTGCCATTCTCTTGCGTACGTGGAAGCGAATGCGCCTCAGCGCTGTCCATGATGTGAGAGCGAAAGGAACTGACAAACACTGCTGGACGACGCCACCGCATGATCTCTAAATGCTTACGTCATCGAATGTGTATGGGGGTAGAAACGATATAGGACAAATATAGGTATACAAATTCGCGAGAAAAATGCAGGACACTCGGAATCATTGAAGTAGTATTGTCAGCGGATCCTCCGTATATCCTTCCTCGGCTGCCTCCTCGAGGGCATTTTCCTCTGTCCCATCCGTTGCACAGACGGCTCCCTCTGGCCCTCGGGCAACTGGCTCCCAGGGATGCCTTCGGGGATGAAAACTTGTTTCCCAGGATGTAGAGTCTTGATATGTCGTCCTAGGGCATCTTTCCGTCCCAGCATGCTGTCGCAGTAAGGGCACGGCCATACTTTACGGGTCTCTGGATGGTTCGCCGAGTTTTCAAGGTGGCGAATGTAGTCCGACGTGCGCGTAAATCCCTGTCCGCAAATCTGGCAAGTCGTATGGGTTGTATCAGGATGTCCCCCCGAGCCTTGGCTTGTCGTGCAATCCAAGCTTTCGCCCGGCGGACAGTTTGGGATGGTCGTCTGTCTGGTGGATTGCGAGGACGACGTAGTCCTTGGACGCTTGGCCCGCTCAGACCCAGGGTTCCACTCTTCCTCGTCGACGTTCTTGGCTTTCGAGCGTCTGGGTATCTTCCAGGAAGAAGCGTCGTCATAGAGAGTCCCCGCACTCCGCTTCGCCCGCACCCCGCCCGAAGTCACTCTGGTGGATGTGGATGAAGCGGAGTCGGTCATATCGACTTTTTCATCACTGTTGGAGAGTGGCATGGGCGAAAGTGCGGGTGATAACGGAGAACAGTTCATGAGGGGCGATGGGTTTGGGGATGCGCTCGGCGATTGTGAAAAGAAGCCGACTGTGCTGAGCGGGGACAGCGACGGAGACGCGGCTAGTCCTGTTTCTCGGGGATAACACGTCACTGGCGAAAATCCGAACAAGGGTTGTGATTGTGGCGAGGACGTGCAATGGGCTTGTCCAAGTAGCGCAGCCTCAGTTCGGGGAGACGTTGTACTAGGTGGAGGAGAAACCACGAAGATTGGTGTATGGGGCGTACATGGTATAGATGGAAGGGAGGCATTGGGGATGATTTGGGAACACGCAATATCATCAGGCAACACGTCTTGGACTTGTGACGGGATATCTTCAAGACTGTTGCCTGACTGGTCAAGAAAGTGAATCGTGGAACAACATTCCTCTACTGTCTCTGCAATATCCCACAGTGCATCCACCAGCGAGAGGTTGGCAACATTAACAAATGACGGATCAGCCTCGGGGGTCCTTAGCCACGGGGACGCGACGCTATTTGGTGATGAGTCCGGAGAAAGTGCCGGAGGGAGCAAGCTCGCGTAGGTTAGTGAGGGCTTAGTGCATATTCTCAACATCCACATTGATTATGAAAGTAACCAACCATACTCACGTCAGAAGTCGGGAGGAATGCGTTTTGGCCGGCGTTCGGGGGCAAGGCGATCACATCGAACGTGTCGGCACCTTGACGAGGATTGTGGCATATGTCCGGGCCAAGTAGCAGGCCACCGCTGAGTTCGTTTTGGTCAATTTGGAAATCACTAGGGATTCGTAGACTTGAATGTGAGGCCACGACACGGGTTGACGTGGATCGGTGACTTACAAATCCTTTAAACCAAAAATATCCTCATCGACAGGCGGAAGAGCTGGTTGATCATCCGGATCGACGATCCGCACAAAAGGGTCGGAGGTGGCAATCATGATCAAAGGGAAGTGGGGATAAGTGAGGGGCTGCGTGATTGAGGAAGCGGTCTAACTGATGGGGGGAAGAGCTCGGTTGACGCGCGACCTCAGGGTTCTTATCATGAACACGAACGAACTAGTTGATCTTGTTTTTGATTGGGGGTCCACCCTATAAAAACGTGTTGTACATGCGTTGGCAAGGCTGTTGCTGCGCTGCATGTGTATAAAGTTTGTTCGAATTGATCCGGGGTTACCATCTTCTTTTGGCGCCGCCTCGAGAAGTTCCCTACTAAGAAAAGTACCGAAAGACCGTGTTACTTACAACTCTGGCCGTTGACAGCGGACTTGGACGCGATCGTGTGTCTAGGGTTATAGCACGTATAATCGGCGAGCTCGGAACTCCGTATGCTGTAAACCAGCGTCACGAGAGAAACCAAGACATATGAAAGAGCCACTCACCTATGATCGGCCGGGATCGGCCCTCATCCGTCCGAGAACCGAACATGATTTTTGCTTCACAACTTCGGGGTGTGCTGGAAAGTACGGCTGAGGCTATGATATTGCTGTAGTCCCGTGTCCAAGACATCTGGGAAATCTAGAAGAGTGGTATAGCCACCATCTAACGTTCTGATCAAACTAATGATTTAATATCGCTCGCAGGCTAGGTGAACGTCTTCGTGAAGGAATCATATCTGCCAACCCACTGCGCCGGGAGTACCCATGTCGGGCGAAACACGGTGTATCACTGCGATGGCCGGACTGAAACTATGACGGTGCGGCCCACGCGTGTCAAAGTTGTAGGTCCACTTCGCTTGCAGACAATAACTTCAAAGGTTACAATCGAAGTCTCACCGTCCAACGGATCTCGAGCGCCAGTCGCCAGAAGTTGAAAATACAACAACATATAACGTCATGTGGGGGCCACTTCCGGCATCTGCATCTAAAAAGTTAGTGGAGAACGGTGTGGGAGGGAGACATACCTGTCGTTTTTGAGCCAAAGCCGACGCTTTTTTCGGGTGTTTCGGGTGATTCGAGTGTTTCGTTCTTTTCTGTTGTCTCG